>JAJAGP010003118.1:0-84037 GCA_025084515.1 Ancistrus triradiatus
GTGCCGAGTGAAGATATGGTTGAGCCGATGGTCCAATGCAATGCTTGATTAAATCGTTAATGGAAAGTTAATACAAAACGTCACAAAAAACTAAATCTCAGAAAAAAGAAGGTGGGAAAAGGATGTAAAAAAGTTATAAAAACACACTACTGCAAAAGAAGAGGCAACTCTGGTAATTAGCTAATGGCTAATTACTGCAAACACAAGCTGGTATACCTGTAAAGTTACTAAATAACGTTTAGCGGCAAAAAAATATAATCCGCCGGTACGAGAAGAAAATGATTAAGATGTTGTAAACAAGTACTATATATACGATTATATACGATATAGATGTGATCGGGAATTAAAATAGTTCAAAGGTAATAAACTGCTAACAGCTACAAAACAGCATGCGTCCTGTGTGCAATCGGTGCAAATGGGTCTGTGTTGCCAGATCCTCGCGTCAGTGGTCAGCGTTCTCTCTGACCAGTGAAGGACAGAAGAGCTTTAAAGAAATTGTTACAGGTCTGTGAGAGCCAGAAATCTTGCTTGTTTGTAGCTGGCCAAATACTTATTTTCCAACTATTTTCCAAACTTGCACAATCAGTGGCTGACTAAATACTTTTTTGAGGTTCTATTAGTGGGACCCAAATCTGTGAGAGACAGTTGGCTACATCTATGCTAAATCTAGATGGCTGTTCAGCATTGCCCAGTCCATCTGTAAAAAACTTAGGTGTCATATTTGATTCAGATCGCTCCTTTGATGCACACATTAGCAACATCATTCAAATTGCTTTCCTTCAATTACGTAATATCGCTAAACTTAGAAATATCCTCTCTTTTAATGATGCAGAGAAACTGGGTCATGTGTTTATAACCTCAAGGTTCGATTACTGTAATGCCTTGTTTACTGGATGCTCTAGCAAATCTATAAATAAACTTCAGTTAGTTCAGAATGGAGCCGCCCGAGTGCTAAGTCAAACTAGAAAATTTGATCATATCACTCCTGTTCTATCATCACTGCACTGGTTACCAGTTAAATTCTGCATTGATTACAAAATTCTTTTTATCACTTATAAAGCTCTAAATGACCTGGCCCCACATTATTTGAGTGAACTCTTAGAGTTTTACAATCCAGCTCATCTACTTCGTTCGCAGGGTGCAGGACTTCTTTTAGTTCCTAGAATTAAAAAAGTCACAGCAGGGGGAAAGGCTTTCTCATACATGGCCCCCCCAACTATGGAATAAACTACCCACTTTCGTTCAAGACTCGGACACTCTCCAAAGTTTTAAGTCTAGGCTAAAGACATACTTATTTACGCAGGCTTTTGACTAGATTTAGACCAGGATGTATGGCTCGGGTTACTAGGGCCAGAGTCTGGAGTCATGTCTGGCCTGCCTGACTTGTTCGTTAGCCGGGAGTGTCGGCTGGGCGGTCTGGCTGAACTGGGTTTCGGTCCTCTTGACCTTGACTTGTGCATCCTTGCCTTAGACTAAGTTCAGAGCTTGGGGTTCATAGTCAGAGTCTTGTGGTGATCAGAGATGTGGGGTTGCTTTCTTCTGCCTCTCGTGGGGTTGCCGATGTCTTATGTGATCCCTCTTGGCTGTGTTACCTTCTGGTTCTCCTCTTTCTAGCTGTGCTGCTATAGCTAATGCTGCCGGGGTCTCATGCTACACACGGCATCAATGATTGTTAATAGACACTGTGCTTTTAATCAATGACTAACTGCATTTTCTGTTTTTTCTCCGAGCTGTGTTCCAGTACCAATTCCTGCCCCACAATGATGTTCATCCTCTGCAGCTTCACTCAAGCTGCTTCTGTCATCAGCTCCAGCCCCATTATACCCAGGCCACACCGGAGGGCAGTAACGCTCACCTTCCTCCAGTTATCTGGGGTTGAAGTGCCGCCAAGGACTTTCCTACTTAAACTCAGGATTCTAGAGTGACTATGTGTATCGAACTACTTAATGCCAATGTGCATATTTCACATTTTTTAAGTATGACACCATGACTTTAGTTTAATTCGTAGATTTGTCATCTACGCCGCCCAAGGAGGTTGGGTCCCTTTTTGAGTCTTGGTCTTCCCAAGGTTTCTTCCTCATAACACTTAGGGAGTTTTTCCTTGCCACTGTCACCCAAGGCTTGCTCATTTAGGGATTGGACGTAGATATTAGGAGATAATCTAAACTTGTAAAGTTGCTTTAAGGCAATGCTCCATTGTAAAAAGCGCTATATAAATAAATCTGATTTGACTTGGCATAAGGCTGCAGATAGGAAAGACAATAATGGAAATGCAACTGCTGGAACATCAGTTAAAAGTGGATGAGGTGCCCACAGGTGGATGATTTTACTTGTGTGAAGAACATAAAAGATATTACCCTTTGTACTTCATTTGTACCTGCAGGAAATAAAGAAGACTTCATAAAAAGACAAGCATATTATTTTTATTTGACACGGGGGAGGTGATAGGCTAGTCAGAAATGATGGTAGCAGATTGTCTTTCAATGCTCTTCCATTTCGTGCATCAGCAATGTGGTCAGGATTTATATCTGGATAAGTCACTGGATGAGTGGGACATTGTCTTACCACCAGCCATCAAGAATCCCAGTGGTCATCTCTACCCTGGCTCATGTCCTGCAGTGAATGAAGTTAGAACATTGCTGTGGGTCAGACTCAGAATCAGGGCAAGGGGTCACCAAATAGAGCTGGCAGGGGTACTTTCTGTCTGTACTCATCAAACTCTCCTATGATAGATAATACAAGGATACAGTTTAAATTATCAGTTGCAAACAGAACTAGATATTGATTATAAGAATATATGGTTATATGTACTGTATCACCATGGGCAAATCTAGCACTCAATGTACACTCATTAAAAAATTGCAAGTCATGCGCAGACTGTTGGAAATATAAAGAAAATCCTACATAATATACTAAAGTAATTAACAAACTAATAATTGTATAGATGCTACTGATGTGTTAGGCCTTAGAGTTAAGAGTATGATACTAGCGTGTGCTTTGTAACACTTGCGTGCAGAGGAAGGCATCTCCCCAACCATAGAAGTTTTTAGTTGACCTGGATGAAAGTGCAACAAAATAGAAAACGAAGGGCAAGCTGTTCTACAAAACCGGTTAAAACTAGATACAGTGCCTTGCAAAAGTATTCTAAATGACTGATGATGATAAATAGAATCCACCTGTGTGTAATCAAGTCTCCGTATAAATGCACATGCTCTGTGATACACTCAGAGTTCTGTTTAAAGTGCAGAGAGCATCATGAAGACCAAGGAACACACCAGGCAGCTCTGAGATACTGTTGTGGAGAAGTTTAAAGCAAAAAGTTTTGGATACAAAAAGATTTCCCAAACTTTAAACATCTCAAGGAGCACTGTGCAAGCGATCATATTGAAATGGAAAGAGTATCAGACCACTGCAAATCTACCAAGACCTGGCCGTCCCTCTAAACTTTGAGCTCAAACAAGGAGAAGACTGATCAGAGATGCAGCCATGAGGCCCATGAACACTCTGGATGAACTGCAGAGATCTACAGCTGAGGTGGTGAGACTCTGTCCATAGGACAACAATCAATCGTACACTGCACAAATCTGGCCTTTATGGAAGAGTAGCAAGAAGAAAGCCATTTCTCAAAGATATCCATAAAATGTCTCATTTAAAGTTTGCCACTAGCCACCTGGGAGACACCAAACATGTGGAAGAAGGTGCTCTGGTCAGATGAAACCAAAATCGAACTTTTTGGTCACAATGCAAAACGTTATGTTTGGCGTAAAAGCAACACAGGTCATCACCCTGAACACACCATCCAGACAGCCACACTGTCAAACATGGCCCCGGACGCCGGTGGCGGAATAGCAGCAGCATCATGGTTTGGGGGGGCCTGCTGTCTTTCTTCAGCAGGGACAAGGGAAGATGGGTTAAAATGTTGGGAAGATGGATGGAGCCAAATACAGGGACCATTCTGAAAGAAAACCTGTTGGGAGTCTGCACAAAAGACCTGAGACTGGGACGGAGACTTATCTTCCAACAAGACAATGATCTAAAACATAAAGCAAAATCTACAACGGAGTGGTTCACAAATAAACGTATCCAGGTGTTAGAATGGCCAAGTCAAAGTCCAGACCTGAATCCAATTGAGAATCTGTGGAAAGAGCTGAAAGCTGCTGTTCACAAACGCTTTCCATCCAACCTACTGAGCTCAAGCTGTTTTGCAAGGAATGGGCAAAAATTTCAGTCTCTCGATGTGCAAAACTGATAGACATACCCCAAGCGACTTGCAACTGTAATAGCAGCAAAAGGTGGCGCTACAAAGCATTGACGCAAGGGGGCTGAATAATTTTGCACGCCCCACTTTTCACTTTTTTTTCCTAAAAAAAGTTTGAAATATCCAATACATTTCGTTCCACTTCACAATTGTGTCCCACTTGTTGTTGATTCTTCACAAAAAATTACAATTTCATATCTTTATGTTTGAAGCCTGAAATGTGGCAAAAGGTTGAAAAGTTCAAGGGGGCTGAATACTTTTGCAAGGCACTGTAAATGAGGATCCAAAGAGACAAACAACTCTTTGTCTGGAAACTAGCTGATAAGGCCAAGGCCAGGTAATACAGGGAGGATTGGAGTGAGATTTCTAATGCAAGCGAGTGAAAATACTGGCTGTCTTGAAGAAGTATGAAAAACATAGGTATGACTGGTGTTGAATCATTTAAAGTAATAAGCACATAATCATTTGCGGCAGTTAATATATTAATTGGAGATGTGTATTAGAATAGTTTACTAACTTAGATAAGTCATAAGTATTAGACTAATGTAATGAATTTAAGAGTGTCTTAATGAACTAACCTTTAACAGAGTAGGTGTAGGTGGGTGTTAGATTAATATACTACTTAGGTAATCATGAATTGCAGAATGATGCATTGATTCAAGTTATAAGCGTTGCTAATCATATACAAGTTACACTGAGCATATATTGATTAGGTCTCATGTTGTTGATTAAGTGTTGATTAAATATATCCAGCGTAGATTGGTCTTGATTATTAACAAACGAGTGTAATATGTGTGAAATTGTTTGATTCCCTAAATACATTAAGTTAGAAAATTTGTGTGTGTGCAATCTGTAACAGCAGAAGGCATTTGAGCTTGAAAATGAATTGTGTGTGTAAGATTTGCAACATTTGTTTACAGATGAGAGAAGCCAACCCTCCCCTGAGTATATAGTTGAGAAAATGTGCAAAGCAGGGCTAAACCTTTTGAAGCACGCAGATGGAAATACTAGCTGTGAGAGAGAGGTATATAAACTGCATGTTGTGATCAGTACTTTGGAACTCTGTGATTGTCTTGTACGCACTGACGTCCCCAGATCTGCTGAATAAAAGGTCAACCTGAGATCTCGACTCTGAGTGGTAATTGTTCACACTGGAAATCAACGAACATGCGAAGTAATTGCTGAGGATTGACTTCAACAAGACCTAGGCCACTTTGCTATGCATCTATGCAGCCAGTCACACTTGGAAACCCTAAAATCATATTAATATTAAAATCATATTAACTGATTCAAGTCTCAAAGCTTCATACTAAATAAATTACTTATTTCTTAGACTGATACCTGAAATTCTGTGGAATTCGTCTTTGATCAGGCTTGTGGCACTGTGACTTGGGAACACCACAAAGGTTTAAAGTAACCATTTTAATGCAACCCAGATAGCAACAGTACATTGGCCCAATGTTGGCGAACGTCATCACTGTCGCACGTCGAATTGCGCCATCAGGACGACGTTGGTCTGTGGTCGGCTGAATATACAGAACGTTGGATAATGGTTGTTAAGGGATGGAGGTCAGCGTCAGAAAGCAGACGTTTATGCAACGTTGGCTATACGTTGTTCTGTGGCATACATTTTTATGTGGCCAGTTTTTCTGTATAGCTTCACCGAAACACACAGCATGTTTATTTTTCAAAATAAGATTTAAACAAGCCTGAACAAGCTTTTGGGGCGATAAAATGATATTTAAGTAATCAGTACTCTGTCACAAATCCTAATCGGTAGGGACAATGGCAAGAACTGAATGAAAAAAAACATGTATTTGTCTAAAGTGCGAGTCAGTTCCCAGATTCATCTAAAAGAGTCATTTCAAAAAGTTTACATTTGATTGTTTGTTTCATTGTTTGTATTTTGAACAAGTGCGTCACTGCTTGAGTTCTACTGATTCCTAGTAAGTTGTTATATTGAGTAGTACACAATTGTAGCAGGGCCTTGATAACCACTCATAATGTCAGACCATTATAGATAAGAACATGTTTAAGCACACCTTATGAAAACCTTATAAAATCATAAGATTTCCATAAGGTGTGCTTAAACATGTTCTTATCTACAACCTCAGTTCCAATGAAGTTGGGACATAGTGTAAAACATGAATAAAAACATAATATGATGATTTGCAAATCCTTTCCACTGAATGGGTTGTATAATGGTCTGACATTATGAGTGGTTATTTCTCATAGACTCCAAATTCCAGTGTATACAGTGCTGATAATCTTAGGCATGCTATTTTTCTTGTACACACCATTTCCACTGAATTAAGTTAGTCTAATTTTAAAAGAAAGAACTAGAAAAGATTAAGCATCTTGTACATAAGGAACTGACTAGTAGAAATAAAAACATTTATAATTTATAGAATTGTGATGCAGAACTAAAATGTAGCCCATTTAACTGATAGCTTCAATAGAACTGTGCCTTTCTTATTGTAGATTTTCATTAATTCTTTTCGTATTCTCTTTCAGTTGAAGATTCTGAGGGAAGGGAAAAGAAATTCCATGCCCATCTTTAATAGTATTTTACATATTCTCAAAATATTATGTACAATTCCATAGTTATGTATTAAATAGTATATATTACAGTTGTATTTAAAAAATGTCATTAACTAGGAAGAGTATATGTTATCAATGATTTATATTCAAACCAAACCACCTCTCCTTCTTGGATAGAGGTCTTACAACTTTTTATTGTGGAACTTGTTTGTTGTTGGTTTAATTTATGTGTTTATTCAGACATCAGGGATGTTTTTAACAACAGAAGAAACAAAGTTTACATCGAAAAAATTATACATTCTCAAGATTGATCAGTTTAGGTAATCAGTAACTGCCTTTGGATTTGTGGGGAGGAAACACCCAGAGTAAACACATGCGGAAACAGGGAGGAGGACATGCAAGCTCCACACAGGTGGAGTCCGAGGTCGGGATCAAACTGGAGCTGTGAGGTGACTGCACCAACCTCTGCACCACTGTTATATTTAAAGTTCTCAATTTATCCAATTTACTCATTATACATCACACATTTTAATAGTTTATTTTTCCAAAAATTCAAATTTAGTAGCTCATACAGTGGTGCTTGAAAGTTTGTGAACCCTAGAATTGTCTATATTTGTGCATAAATATGACCTAAAACATAACTTTCACACCTTTATTTATTGAGGAAAATAATCCAATATTGCATATTAGTGAGTGGCAAAAGTATGTGAACCTCTAGGATTAGCAGTTAATTTAAAGGTGAAATTAGAGTCAGGTGTTTTCAATCAATGGGATGACAATCAGGTGTGAGTGGGCTCGCTGTTTTATTTAAAGAACAGGGATCTATCAAAGTAGGATCTCCGCAACACATTTGTGGAAGTGTATCATGGCACGAACAAAGGAGATTTCTGAGGACCTCTGAAAAAGCGTTGTGGTAGCCTAGCGGTTAAGGTACTGGACTCTGAACCAGAAGGTCCAGGGTTCAAATCCCACCTCTGCCAAGCTGCCACTGTTAGGTCCTTGAGCAAGATCCTTAACCCACAATTGCTTGGATTGTAAAGATTGTAGCAATTGTAGGTCGCTCTGGATAAAGGTGTCTGCTAAATGCTGTAAATGTAAATGTAAATGTACATGTCATCAGGCTGGAAAAGGTTACAAAACCATCTTTAAAGACTTTGGACTCCACCAATCCACAGTCAGACTGATTGTGTACAAATGGAGGAAATTCAAGACCATTGTTGACCAACAAAGATCACTCCAAGAGCAAGGCGTATAATTGTAGGCGAGGTCACAAAGGACCCCAGGGTAACGACCCTAAGCACACAAGTCATTCTACCAAAGAACGATTAAAGAAGAATAAAGTTAATGTTTTGGAATGGCCATGTCAAAGTCCTGACCTTAATCCAATTGAAATGTTGTGGAAGGACCTGAAGCGAGCAGCTAATATGAGGAAACCCACCAACATCCCAGAGCTGAAGCTGTTCTGTATGGATGAATGGGCTAAAATTACTCCAAGCTGGTGTGCAGGACTGATCAACAGTTACAGGAAATGTTTAGTTGCAGTTATTGCTGCACAGGGGGTTTACAGCAGATAATGAAAGCAAAGGCTCACATACTTTTGCCACTCACTAATATGTAATATTGGATCATTTTCCTCAATAAATAAATGACCAAGTATAATATTTTTGTCTCATTTGTGTAACTGGGTTCTCTTTATCTACTTTTAGGACTTGTGTGAAAATCTGATGATGTTTTAGGTGATATTTATGCAGAAATATAGAAAATTTTAAAGTGGTTTCATAAACGTCAAGCACAATGTAGATACTTCAGAAGTTTAATGTTACAAGTGGTCAGGAAGCCCAACGTCAAAGCCGTTGGCCCAACCATCTAAAAACTGGTTTGATTAGCAGACGCATCAGGCTAACATCAGGCCAATGTCAGGCCAACGTTGGCCCACCGGCCAAAATGTCGTTGGACCAATGTCATCTGCCAATGTTGTGCCAACGTAACTGATGCCATTGCACCAATGTTGGGCCAATGTATGCTTGTCATCTGGGAAGCCTCACATTTCTGGCAGCCTAACAAGCTTTAGAAATATGCTCAGCATCACTGATTTTGTATTGAAAACTCCCCACAGCAAAAACCTGGAGTGCAACACCAGCAATTTGTTTCAAATTCAGGGCGTGTCCACGAAGTGTCATATAAGAGATTGAGAGCGGAGAAGACAATTGTTAATAGAAATGACCGACTGTGCGGAAAAACAGTAAGGCTCACACAGATAATCATTAGGGAACAATGAAACATTAAAGTGGGGTCTGATGATCCTCTCCTGACGGAGATTTCTCTGTAGTGTTTGTGCTTTGATGTGATAAAAACTCAGGGTTAGTTGAAGTAGCTAGCGAGCAGGTTAGCTTCACGGAATATGTTGCCTAAATAACTGACTCCAAGTTATGCTGAATTTTCTTTGTGAAACTGAAAACCTAGAGTATCCGTAAACTCTGAGTCAACTAACTCTTGAGTTTTGTTGGAAATACAAAGAAAATCTTATATAATATACTGAAAGTAATTACTGATAGAAGTGTGATACTGGTGTGTGATTTGTAACACTTGCATCTTCTCAACCATAGAAGTTTTAGTTGACCTGGATTAAAGTGCAACAAAATATAAAACAAAGGGCAAGCTGTTCTACAAAACCAGTAAACTAGAAAAATGAGGTCCAAAGAGACAAACAACTTCTTGTTTGGAAGCTAGCTGATTAAGGCCAAGGTCAGGTAACAAAGGGAAAAAAAAGGGAAAAGGGAAAAAAAAGGGAATTTTAGTTAAGTTTTGTACATTTTTTCTATAAATAAATTGCTACTGTAACACAGTCATATGATGTATTGATGTAATTTCACTTGTAGTGAGGAGAGACACAACTGATGAACATACTACAACCTTTAGTTTAGTAAATTAACCCTCGGTTGACTTGTAGTTAATTTTTGTACATTTTTTCCATAAATAAATTGCTACTGTAACACAGTCATATGATGTATTGATGTAGTTTCTCTTGTAGTGTGGAGAGACACAGCTGATAAACATACTACAACCTTTAGTTTAGTAAAATTATCCTCAGTTGAATTTTAGTTAATTTTTGTACATTTTTTCTATAAATAAATTGCTACTGTAACACAGTCATATGATGTATTGATGTAATTTCACTTGTAGTGTGGAGAGACACAACTGATAAACATACTACAACCTTTAGTTTAGTCAAATAAGCCTCAGTTGAATTTTAGTTAATTTTTTCTATAAATAAATGGCTACAGCCTAGCACTTCAGCTGGACAGCTCACAAAGCTTTTCTCAACTGCCAGACCTGTGGTCCAGAATTCTCCTTATTTTTGGGTTTTGGGTGCCACAAGTTATTTAACTTCTTCTTTGGGACTGGCCCACTTTGGCTGTGACTCTACCCACTCATTAAAACACACTAGTGGCTTGATTAGACTAAATACCAACTATTCAGTACTGTGCAAACGTATTAGGCACTTGTTTATTTAAAAAGCCTTTTGTTTGAAATATTACTGAGACATCCATGTGATAAATTGTGTAGTCTTTAAGACAAAAACAGAAATTAAAATTACAAAAGTGTATCTAGTCTACATTAAACACAAAATGTCAACAGTGCATCCAAATTCTATGCACAATTAAAATAAATTAGTTATGTGATCTACAATTAACTATAACTTACACAACATTAAACCTATAGTACATAAAAAATTAAGATCTCTTCACAATGTTCACAGTGTTTGTAGAAATCACATTTTCATTCCTTTGTTTACACAACTGTTTCACAAAGCTTGCATTTCCATGTTGTTTCCCGATCAGGAACATCATCAGGTGTCATTCCAAGGCAGTCTGTATGGTACCATCTTTTGCACTTTTCACATTCTATCTGGTTAGCAAAATAGAAAGCATATGACAACATTAACACCAAACTAAAATTTAATTTGAATCACTTTGTTTTTGAGAACTTACACATTTAAAGAAATGAGAAGGCAGATGAAAGTTATTTATTTTTAGAACTGCAAAGAGTACCTATATGGTGAGTGGAGCAGTGTGTAACTACAAGGATAGGTCTACCTAATAAAGTGGTCCCTAACACACATTTTACACACAGTGACCAAAAAAAAATATCAGGACATGTTTAACAAACCTTTTTGTTTCAGAGATGTAGAAAGGCATTTTGGCCTTAATAACTTAGAACGCTCTGTTAAATAAATATTTTGGTTTAGATTTTGTTATATAAAACAATTAACATATTTTTTAAGTATGACACAGTGTAATTATTTTGTGGGGTTAGTGCATGTAATATTTTTCAGAAACAGATGCTGAAAATCATATGTTGTTACAATCCTTTCATATTGCACTATCATGACTACAGAAAATCAGTGTTTTACTTGAACATCAGCATCTTGCACAAATAATGTGATAATATAAAGAATGTGATTCAATTTTAATATTAATTACCCAAAGTATATCTGTAGCTCTTGTTGCCACATTTTTGGGCAGGACTCTTAGACCACAGTAGGAGCAATAGTCATCCTTTGACTCTATAAAGGAATTTTAACAAAATCAAGACTTCCCTAATGAAAGACATTGCATCATGTTGTTGTTATTATTTATTTATTTATTTATTTCCAATTCATTTTTTTTACTTACCAGATGCAAGCAAAATCTCCTCAGCCATCTGACATCTAACACGTGCAATATTTTTCCTCACTGGGTCAATATTAAATGTTCCTGGGATGTCTGGAAAGGACTCTATGGTCTCTCGTGCCATCTTTGAGGTAAAATAAAATTCACATACCAAATTATGCACCAAAACATTGTGAAAAAGTACTGTTTAAAAATCAAGTTGGCAAGCCTCTTTACTATTTTGCATATGTAATGTATTAGTGACATTACCTGCATGACAAAGACTCCACAGCTTGAGAAATCTGTCTGGACTGAATGGGTAATATTCCCAGCTTTCCATTTAATGTTCATCCAGTCCTTTTTTCCATGTTTGTGAAATCGTGGTCTGAAATACTGTCTGCAAGTAGCAAATACAGATGGCATTCTTAGCCCAGTTTATAAATATTACAGAAAACTGTGGAGGTAAATAGTCAAGATATTTTTACACTTCCTTTACTTTGTTGTTTTGTATTGTCAGTCTTACTGAAATCTCTGTGCTGCCTCTGAAGAGTCTTTCATGTCATTTTCACAGTTTGCAGGATCCACCACAAAAATTTGTTTTGACAGGGCATGAAGATACTGGACACCAACAAAAACAAACACAATTATAATTTTTGATTATGCGGTTGGTTATTTCCACAGTATCTTCAAAAGCGTCCTTGAAATAAACAAGAGCAGCTTTTGTAAGGCCACGGGACACCTACATATGCCCTTCATGACAAACAGACCTGTGAAAAACATTTATAAATATTTATTCTAATAATTGTCAGTTGTCATTACGGCTTCTGGGGTAAAGTAGGTATTTATTTTTGGTGAAATAGTTGTATGTCAGTTGTCATGAGAAGCACATGAAGGTGTCATGTAGCCTCACTAAGAATGCCCTTTAAAGTGTTACCAAATGTATTACCATTTTTGGTTACTTAGATTTCTGTCAACAATCTGTTGCTGTTGTTTTAGTCATGTAAAAATAGTTACACATGCTCTAGTACTTTACAAAATATACATAGACCACTAACCACAAACTTCCAGTGGATGTTGTTTATGTTGACAAAACCAATGGCCCCATCATATGCATCATAATTGTTCTGTTATGTCGCTGCTGTGATGTGTGGTTGTCCTTATTGCCTGTATTCATGAGTGGATGCAAGAAAATTGTCTGCTTCTCTACTGGAACTTCAATTCGGCTGGAGTGTGATTTTTTTTTTCTTGATGTGAGCTGAATGAACTCTGTCAAAAAACCGCGATATTAGCCAACATTAATATATTATTTCCACAATGACTAGCATTAACTTAAAAATGTAATATTCAATATTATATCAATATTCTAATTGGGCACAATCATTTTTTGAGTATTTTTTTAAAGTAATTCACTCACATTCTTCAAACCTTGACGCAGCACTTGCTCTCTCTGTCCAAATAAAATTATGTAATGATTCAGTTGATAGAGTCGGGAAGCATTATCCTTTGCATTTAGAATGACACGGATATAGCATTCTATTGTCTAAAAAAGGACACATTTACATTAGAAATGAATCAATACTAAGCAATACAAATAACATGTTTCAATAAATATTAAGCAATACAAATATCACATTATAACATAAGATAAATCAGTTTTGTTACAATTTGGTAACCTCGCCATTTAACAAATTATAGGGCTTCAGGGTTAGAAAATCCAGATGCCTCAATGAGAAACTGTAAACATTGTCCCTGGATTTCACAACAGCAACAACCACTTCATTTTCCTTCTGTTCCCACAAAACTTTGGCCTAAAAATTGCAAGAAACCTACATTTTAGTAACATGTAGTGAAAAACAAGAAAAGAGTTGTAACGCCGACGGAAGACAGGAGACAACTCCAGGCAGTAGAGTGACGAACGGAGGCAGAGATAGCAGGTAAACAATCACTTTATTTGGGAATGAGCTAGTTGAACGAGGTAGGTACCCTTGTTGTGTAGTGGCTGGTGAGTGCAAATGAAGAGTTTATATAGGGAGAGATGAGGTAGGCCGAAGACATGAGCAGGTGTATGCAATCAGTAGGCAGGCGAGGACGAGCATGGTAGATCGCTTGTGTCGGGAGCGGCGCTGGAAGGGGGCGTGACAGTACCCCCCCTCGAAGGACTCGTGCCGGCGGGGGTGCGGCGACTGCCGGAGGCCCGGCGGAGTGAGGAGGAACTGCGCGGGCGGCCGCGCGGCCTGGGGGCCGGCCGGTCGGGCCGTGCGGCATGAAACTCCCGGATGAGGAGAGGTTCCAGGATGTCCTTTGCATTCACCCAGCAATTCTCTTCGGGGCCGTAGCCCTCCCATTCCACCAGGTATTGGATGCCCGTACCTCGCCTACGGGAGTCCAGGAGGCGGTGGACCGTGTAGGTGGAAGCCTCCAACGGGCCGACGAGTGGGGTCAGTACCGCAGGAGAAGCCTGAGGAATTTCTTGAGCTCCTGATTGGAGCACTCGCACTGACCGATAGTTTGAGGATGGTAGCCCGAGGAGAGGCTGACGGTGGAACCCAGCTTGTTCACGAAGGCCCGCCATACCGCAGAGGTAAACTGAGAGCCCCGATCCGAGAGGATGTCTTCAGGGATGCCGAAGTTGCAGAAGACGTGTTCGAACAGGCATTCTGCTGTCTGGAGCGCGGTTGTGAGTTTCGGGAGAGGGACGAAGCGGATGGCACGGGAGAAGCGGTCGATCACTGAGAGGATGGCTGTGAATCCTTGGGAGGAAGGGAGGTCCGTGACAAAATCTAGGGCTATGTGAGACCAGGGTCTTTGCGGCACGGGCAGAGGATGGAGCAGGCCAGACGGAAGGGCGCGAGGGGTCTTGGCTTGAGCGCAAGTGCTGCAGGACAGCACGAAGCGATGCACGTCACTGCGCATGTTTTCCCACCAGTATGCGATGCCAAGAGCTGGTGGGCTCGGGTCTCTCCAGGATGGCCCGAACACAGGGAAGTGTGAGCCCAGGCGAGGAGGCGGTCGCGGAGGTCCACGGGCACGAACTTCTTGCCCTGCGGGCATTTGGGTGGAACGCGCCTTTGGGAGAGTCTTTCATCCAATTCGCGGTCAAAGTCCCACTGAATTGCGCCGACGGTGCATGAGGCCCGGGAGAATGGATGTGGGTGCTTCTGGAGTGGTCGTGTCGAGGTCGAGGCTGCGAGACAGTGCGTCTGCTTTGGTGTTCTTTGATCCCGGGCGGAAAGTGATGGTAAACGCAAAGCGGGAGAAAAAAAGAGACCAGCGGGCTTGATGGGCGTTGAGGCGCTTGGCCGAGCGGATGAATTCCAAATTCTTGTGGTCTGTGTAGACCGTGAAGGGATGTTTGGAGCCCTCGAGCCAGTGTCGCCATTCCTCCAGGGCCAGTTTGATCGCCAACAGTTCGCGGTCTGCTACATCGTAGTTACGTTCCGCTGGCGTGAGCTTGTGTGAGAAGAATGCCACTGGATGCAGCTTTGGGGGCATGCCGAGACGCTGAGAAAGAACGGCTCCTACTCCCACTGACAACGCGTCGACCTCCAGGGTGAAGGGGCATTCTGGATAGGGATGGCCCAGGACAGGGGCGCGGGCGAAGGCAGACTTGAGTGCGACGAAGGCCCGCTCTCAGTCAGGGTTCCAGCGGAGAGAACGAGGTTTGCCTTGTAGAAGCGCGGTTGAGGAGCGCCACCGTGCGGCTGAAATTTCCTGATAAACCGGCGGTTAAAAGTTTAGCGAAGCCCAGGAAACGCTGCAGCTTGTTTGATGGAGGCCTGCGTGGGCCAGTTGAGGACGGCGGAGAGTTTTGGCATCGTCCATTTTTTTTCTGATTTCAAATGGGTAATCCGCCCATATCGATATACAATTATTGCAATGTCAGGTTTTATTTTCTGGTCTGTGATTAATTTGGAAAATGTGTACAGCTTTGCAAGAGGGGGGAGGTGCAAACTGCCTTCATGTGCAAGTATGGTGAATGCCTTTTCTGATCTGCTATGTTGAATTTTCCACATGGTGATAATCGAAAAGCCAGTACACAGCAAGGATTTTTTCTTAAAGAAAACCTGTTGCAGAGGTAATTGCTCCATGACTTCTGGAGTTGTGATGAACCTGGTAAGGGTGCAATTTTTTTTGTCCCATATTCGGCAATCCATTGTAATTGTAAAACTTCTTAGGCACAGAAGATATGGTTCTACATTTTCTTATCTTTTCCTTACATGCCTTTCTTCCATTTTTGTGTGTTTTGCTACATGTTGTGACACATTATATGTTCCACTTACAGTATTTCTGACTGTCTTCTGCTGAAACACTATTTGCTGTAGAACGGTCTCCTGGCTCACATTTTGAATCCATATTCTTTACCTCAACAAAATGTTTCTCTTCACTCTCTGATTTCTCCACTGCTCCACTGTCTTCCAACTCACTCTCTGATGAGCATTTCTGCACTGCTCCACTGTCTTCCAACTCACTCTCTGATGAGCATTTCTGCACTGCTCCACTGTCTTCCAACTCACTCTCTGATGAGCATTTCTGCACTGCTCTACTGACTTCCAACTCACTCTCTGATGAGCATTTCTGCACTGCTCTCAGTCAGGGTTCCAGCGGAGAGAACGAGGTTTGCCTTGTAGAAGCGCGGTGAGGCGCGCCACCGTGCGGCTGAAATTCCTGATAAACCGGCGGTAAAAGTTAGCGAAGCCCAGGAAACGCTGCAGCTGTTTGATGGAGCCTGGTGTGGGCCAGTTGAGGACGGCGGAGAGTTTGGCATCGTCCATGGCTACCCCGGAGGGAGAGATCACATAACCCAGATAACGCACCGACTGGGTGTGGAATTCACACTTCTCTGCCTTGACCCGGAGATGGTGGAGCCGGAGTCTTTCGAGCACCTGGCGAACGTGTGAGACGTGGGAGGCGAAGTCAGGTGAGTGCACCAGGATGTCGTCCAGGTAAACAGTTACAAACCGGCCCAGCATGTCTCGAAGCACGTCGTTGATAAAAGCCTGGAAGAAGGAGGGAGCGTTCGCCAGACCGAAGGGCATGACCAGGTACTCGTAATGTCCCGTGCTGGTGCTGAAGGCGGTTTTCCATTCGTCCCCCTCTCTGACACGGACCAGGTTGTATGCGTTTTGGAGGTCTAACTTGGTAAACCAGCGGGCTGTGCGGAGCTGTTTGAGGGCCGAGGGCACCAGTGGGAGCGGGTAGGCGTACCTGCGAGTGATACGGTTGAGTTCCCTGTAATCGATGCAAGGCCTGAGGCCACCATCCCATTTGGGCACGAAGAAGAATCCCGCTGAAACGGGGGAGGTAGACGGACGGATGAACCCCAGATCGAGGTATTCCTTGATGTATTCAGACATGGACTGTTCTTCAGCCGCGGAGAGAGGGTACAGACGAGCCTTGGGCAGCGGTGCGCCCGGAAGGAGGTCGATGGCGCAGTCATAAGCGTGATGCGGAGGAAGAGGAGGAGGAGAATCCTTAGCGAAGATCGGAGACAGGTCCCTGTACTGTTCGGGCATGTTATCCGGGAGAGGAATGGAATCCGCGAGCGGGAGTGCGTTGACTTGTAGAGCAGGGCGGAGCAGACAGTGGTCCTGGCACCACGGAGACCAGCGGACGAGCTCGCGGGCGGACCACGAGATAAGGGGATCGTGGAGGCGAAGCCAGGGAAGCCCCAGGATGATAGGATAGGCGAGAGAACTCACAGGGAGCAGTGCGATAGATTCCTGATGTGTGGCGCTTGTAAGCAGGCAGAGAGGAGCGGTGATGCGGGTAAGCAGGTCCGGACCGTGAGAGTGGAGCAGGGGATCTTCCATTCCGTGACGAGGCGTTCTGCGATAAAGTTCCCCTGGGCGCCGGAGTCAATCAGGGCTGTGAGACACATGTCGATGTGAGCGAGCCGCAAGAGCACTGGTAAAACAAAGGAGGAATCAGGATGGGGACTCACCCGAGATGCGCGTGCCGGATCCCTGGCACGCGTATGGGTCGATCCGGACGGAGCGAGGTCACAGGCAGGACGGAGGTGCCGGTCCGAGCCGCAAAAACAGCAGAGACCCAGTTCGAAGCGGCGACGGCATTCCTCGGAGGAGAGCTGAGCACGAGCGGCCTCCATAGGCTCAGCTGGAGGTGAGGGATCATGGGCGTCAGGTGGGACGACTCGGTGTGCAGGACGAGGAACAGAGGCAAGCCGTGGGACGAGGAGCTGGTCCAGTCGGATGGTGAGGGTGATGAGCTCCTCCAGAGACAGGTCGAGATCGCGCCCTGCCAATTCCCTCCTGAGATCGGGGCGCAAACCTTGGCGGAACGCAGAGAGAAGGGCAGACGTGTTCCATCCGCTTTGAGCCGCCAGGGTGCGAAAGTGGAGAGCGTAGTCAGCGGTTGAGCGACGGCCCTGGTGCAGAGTGAACAAGACGTCACCGGTGGATCGTCCCTCGCGGGGATGTTGGAAAACGGCGCGGAAGGCCGTCAGAAAACGAGTGTAGTCCTTAGCCTCTTCGCCTTGCTGGGACCAGATGGCGGTGGCCCAATCCAAGGCTCGCCCGGAGAGGAGGGACACTACAAAAGGCGATACGGTCGGCGTCGGACTGGGCGAGGCATAGTTCACACTGCAGGAGGAAACCCTCACAACGTTCCAGGTCGCCGTCGTATTTTCCCGGCAGAGCGATTCTGTAAGCGGACTGTGGTGCCCGCGGTGGGCTGGGAGGAAGTGGAACTGAGGCAGGAGGCACCGCGGCGGCAGGTGGCGTTAGCTGAGAGACACGCCGGGTGAGCTCTTCGACAGAGGGGACCAGCGTGCCGAGTGAGCCTTGGTTGTCTGCCAGCAGAGACACCGCCTGAGCCACTTCTTGGAGTTGAGAGCGGAGTTCGGCGATCCAATCAGGAGACAATTGCAGGCAGTAGAGTGACGAACGGAGGCAGAGATAGCAGGTAAACAATCGCTTTATTTGGGAATGAGCTAGTTGAACGAGGTAGGAACCTTGTTGTGTAGCGGCTGGTGAGTGCAAAGTGAAGAGTTTATATAGGGAGAGATGAGGTGGGCCGAAGACATGAGCAGGTGTATGCAATCAGTAGGCAGGCGAGGACGAGCGCGGTAGATCGCTTGTGTCGGGAGCGGCGCTGGAAGGGGGCGTGACAAGAGTTAACCATGTTACATAAAAAACTTCAATACCACTACACTCTTTAAAATGTGATACAAAAATATAACATAAACAATCTTCTTTTATAGGACTGTTTTTCAAGAAGCTGTTTTGTAAGCGAGATAAGTGTGAAGAAACTGAAAAAAAAAGTATTCATATTGCTATATACGCCTTCGTAATATGTGAAATTTTACGCCTTCAAAATGCCGTCACAAACCAAATTTTTTTAAACATTTTTCATTAAAGAATATTTTTTTGCTGAGAAAAAAAAAAGTTAAGAGGTAGCTCTTTTAAGAGTGTAGTGTAATGTACTGTTATTGTTGTTACTTACTGAAGGAGCACTGGTATGGGAGGTTGTTGGCACTTTTCTGCTTTGTCCATCAAAACCACACTCATCTTGGTCTTCTACAAGCTTTTGTTTTACTTGTTTTACTTTCTTTTTTTTTGGGAGCAGGTACAGTGTTTGGAAGACTGTAATACTTAGATTTTCTGACTTCTGCCTGTTTACACTCTTTTTTGGCCCATGCCTCTTGAGAGTGAGAGATGTCTTTGGATCTTATGGGTTTAATAAGGAGCTGATCAGGCAAACCATGCTGCATTATGTGTTCCTTGTACCTGCCCTGCAGAGAACTGTACATTGTCTGTAAAAACTCTCCTGGTGGCACTCTTTTTGTTTTTTGGATAATGGTACGCTTGAGTATTGTAAACCATGCCTCCACATGACAGTTGGTGTCTCTGGTCTTGTCTAAAAACTCATCCCTTTCCAATTCCAAATCTAAAGCATACCTTTTCAGGTTTCCAAGCATAATACCACTCCACAACGGAAATTTGGCAAGGTAGTTTTCAAACAGGACCTTGACAATTCCAGGACAGTAGTAGGGGTTGTCTTCAAGCAGCATCTATACATTTTTTTTCAGCGTTGCATTCACATCCTCAAAAGTCTTGCGGAAGTATGCAGAAAATGGAGATCTACCTACAATTGTTGTGGCATGTCGCTGCTGATCTTTATCGTCATTATTCAATGCTGGTCTCCTTTCTGTTATTTTGTCAGGGTCCAGCTGTTCGTCAGTGGCTATTAGGTTTTCAAGCATGACAATACATGCTTGTACAGTGTCACTGTGGCTCTTGGCAAGTAAAACTGTGCAGAAGGATCTGAAAACAGCAGAGGCTTCTTCCAGCAAGCTGGCATTTTGCATTTGTGCAAATACAAATGTGGAAAAGTCCTTCAGGCCTTTATCAGTAGTCTGTCTGCTTATGGCTTGGGACACAGCCTTGATAATATGAGCAGAACAGAGGTGCAACACTGTGATTCTCTTTATTTCCAACCAGGTCTTTGTCCCCTGACAAATAGCATAGCACCAGTCTAAGTATGAATGTATGGACTCCTTATTAAATGCTAGGAGCACACTGCATCAGAGCCCAGCTGTAGTCTGTTTCAATTTGCTGGACTTTCAGCTTCGTGAATCTTGAGAGCTTTAAAAGGAACTGCGACAGCGAGAATGTAATTGGTGGAACTGAGTGTTCATTTGTCAGCATTTCACAAATGGGGAGTGGTGGTGTATTTTGACCTTGACCTGGCAGAGTAAGGGAATAATACAACATACGTTTTGTCTGGTTAGGAAGTTTTGAAACAACACCTCCAGTTGCATCCATATACAGGGTCACTGGTGCGTTTTTCCTTAGATGCTGCACTAGTATCCCAATCCCCGTTTCTGTGTACATATGTGCACCAAATGGATCCACCTGAAATTGCTGAATGTAACCTGGAACATGATAAAATTGTGTATCACATTCCCTCATGATGGTCTGTGTGAGAGAAACTTCCATTAGCACATTGTCATGAATTCTTGTGCTTTTCTGGACTTCCGAAGAAATTACTTTTAGGATGTTCCTGTTCAGGCTTTTAGTATTGTTACCTGCAAGGATTTATGCCACAGGCGTGGCGCTCAGTCTTTCATAATATACCTGACTTACTCCCTTCACAATAGACTTGGCAATTTTCCCCCGTCTTATGTTGCTAGCTGGCCTGAATTTTTTTTCTGATTTCAAATGGGTAATCCGCCCATAACGATATACCATTATTGCAATGTCAGTTTTATTTTCTGGTCTGTGATTAATTTGGAAAATGTGTACAGCTTTGCAAGAGGGAAAGGTGCAAATTGCCTTCATGTGCAAGTATGGTGAATGCCTTTTTCTGCTATGTTGAATTTTCACATGGTGATATCGAAAAGCCAGTACACAGCAAGGATTTTTTTCTTTAAACCTGTTGCAGGGGTAATTGCTCCATGACTTCTGGAGTTTTGATGAACCTGGTAAGGGTGCAATTTTGTCCCATATTCGGCAATCCATTGTAATTGTAAACTTCTTAGGCACAGAAGATATGGTTCTCCATTTTCTTATCTTTTCCTTACATGCCTTTTATTCCATTTTTTGTGGTGTTGCTACATGTTGTGACACATTATCTGTTCCACTTACATATTTCTGACTGTCTATTTGCTGTAGAACTGTCTCCTGTCTCACATTTTGAATCCATATTCTTTACCTCAACAAAATGTTTCTCTTCACTCTCTGATTTCTCCACTGCTCCACTGTCTTCCAACTCACTCTCTGATGAGCATTTCTGCACTGCTCCACTGTCTTCCAACTCACTCTCTGATGAGCATTTCTCCACTGCTCCACTGTCTTCCAACTCACTCTCTGATGAGCATTTCTGCACTGCTCCACTGTCTTCCAACTCACTCTCTGATGAGCATTCTCCACTGCTCCACTGTCTTCTTCCAACTCACTCTCTGATGAGCATTTCTCCACTGCTCCACTGCCTTCCAACTCACTCTCTGATGAGTATTTCTCCACTGCTCCACTGTCTTCCAACTCACTCTCTGATGAGCATTTCTGCACTGCTCCACTGTCTTCCAACTCACTCTCTGATGAGCATTTCTCCACTGCTCCACTGTCTTCCAACTCACTCTCTGATGAGCAATTCTCCACTGCTCCCACTGCCTTCCAACTCACTCTCTGATGAGTATTTCTCCACTGCTCCACTGCCTTCCAACTCACTCTCTGATGAGCATTTCTCCACTGCTCCACTGTCTTCCAACTCACTCTCTGATGAGCATTTCTCCACTGCTCCACTGTCTTCCAACTCACTCTCTGATGAGCATTTCTCCACTGCTCTCCACTGCCTTCCAACTCACTCTCTGATGAGTATTTTCTCCACTGCTCCACTGCCTTCCAACTCACTCTCTGATGAGCATTTTCTCCACTGCTCACTGCCTTCCAAACTCACTCTCTGATCGTATTTCTCCACTGCTCCACTGCCTTCCAACTCACTCTGCTTCCAACGCACATCGCTTGATGAGCATTTCCTCCACTACTCCACTGCCTTCCCCAACTCACTCTCTGATGAGTATTTCTCCACTGCTCCACTGTCATCCAACTCACTCTCTGATGAGCATTTCTCTACTGCTCCACTGCCTTCTACCTTATCTAAAATTAACAATCTTTTTTCTGCAGCACTGTTTTCTTCTACTTGCCTCTTTAAATATAACCTTTCTTCTTGAGTACTATCTTTGATCTTTGTACAGCGTGGTCCTCTGAATCACACCCTGATGACAGTACTTCCTACAGGATTCCTGACAGGATTCCTACAAGGTCTCCTGCTTCAGTAAGAGATCTTATGGTTTTTATCGTTGCTGGATCTATCTCCTTACATTCTATTGGCACTCTCTCTGTTACAGGAACATGTCTCTCCTTGCGTTTTACTGGAACTGTTTCTGTTTTAGTGGCATCATTTGACTCATCCTCCAAAGTATTTATTGCTCCACTTTCTTTGGACTCAATTTTTGTCTTCACTTCACTTCTCAGTCCCTTACGGTTATGATTCCATATAACCCACAACCAGTGTTGTTTTTTCTTTGTATCTTCTCCAAAGATTGCCATAGAGAGTGCTGACCAAATCTCTGAGCAATATGTTGTCTCTGCTTCTATGACATTCAGTTTTACAAATTCTCTAACTATAACATCTACTCCTCCAGCTATGTCCCAAAGAGTTTTCTTTGATTTTCTCTTTTGTCTCCTATATTTCAGCATTATCTGTGAAATGTGTAAGAAAAAATATTATTAAATTTTTTTATAATACATTTTGAGTGTAAATCCTAGTTTGAAGTTTGAAATTTAAATTCATTTTACTAAGTTTGCTGAACATATCGTTTTACATGCCATGGTGGTTTAGAGTAAATGCTTTGAGTAAAATTGTGATTTTAATAACTATACATTATACAGTATTATATTAACGATAGATTAACTCTTTGACCAACAAACATTTATTTATTTTGGTTAATCACACTTACCAATATGAAATTAGAGATTACATCATTCCACAGTTCTGTTTGTTGCTCTGTCAGCCATAGTTATGGCCATTAGTGGAGCCAGAAGTTTCTAGAAGAAACTGAGGAGTGGCTGGTAACATGAAACCTGTATTTGCATGAAGAATTCTGATTGGCTATTGTTTAGGCATTGAGTAGGCATTCACCTAGGAACACCTAGATTATTTATTTATTTATTTATTTTGGTGGTGTACAATATCAAGATAAAACATAGAAAAATACATTTTTGCAAAGAAAATAGAGAAATCAGAAAAAGAAAATACAGATTTGCAGGCTTCACAAAGTTTACATGATTGTGGTGTTTCAAAAGTACTGAAATAGAGTTTTGTGAGCTACTTCTCTGTACGTTGTACCTGATTTTAGACCTGTATGTCAAGTCGCAGTTAGAATTTACCACAAAGTAAAATGAACTAAAATTCAACTGAGGCTTATTTAACTAAACTAAAGGTTGTAGTATGTTTATCAGTTGTGTCTCTCCACACTACAAGTGAAATTACATCAATAAATCATATGACTGTGTTACAGTAGCAATTTATTTATGGAAAAAATGTACAAAAATTAACTAAAATTCAACCGAGGATAATTTTACTAAACTAAAGGTTGTAGTATGTTTATCAGTTGTGTCTCTCCTCACTACAAGTGAAATTACATCAATACATCATATGACTGTGTTACAGTAGCAATTTATTATAGACAAAATGAAACTAAAATTTCAAAAGAGGATAATTTTACTAAAAACTAAAGGTTGTAGTATGTTTATCAGACTTATCAGTGTGTCTCTCCACACTACAAGAGAAATTACATCAATACATCATATGACTGTGTTACAGTAGCAATTTATTTTATGGAAAAAATGTACAAAAATTAACTAAAATTCAACCGAGGGATAATTTTACTAAACTAAAGGTTGTATTATGTTATCAGCGGTGTCTCCTCCACACTACAAGTGAAATTACATCAATACATCATATGACTGTTGTTGTGTTTGTTACAGTAGCAATTTTATTTATAGACAAAAATGTACAAAAATTAACTAAAATTCATCCGAGGATAATTTTACTAATGTTGTAGTATGTTAATCAGTTTGTGTCTCTCCACACTACAAGTGAAATTACATCAATACATCATATGACTGTATTACGGTAGCAATTTATTTATAGAAAAAATGTACAAAAATTAACTAAAATTAAACTGAGGCTTATTTTATTAAACTAAAGGTTGTAGTATGTTTATCAGCTGTGTCTCTCCACACTACAAGTGAAATTACATCAAATACATCATATGACTGTATTACAGTATCAATTTATTTATAGAAAAAATGTACAAAAATTAACTAAAATTAAACTGAGGCTTATTTTATTAAACTAAAGGTTGTAGTATGTTTATCAGATGTGTCTCTCCACACTACAAGTGAAATTACATCAGTACATCATATGACTGTGTTACAGTAGCAATTTATTTATAGATTAACATTTATTATGTTCATCAACCTATCTCTGTACACTACAACAACTACTACTGCTGGTGTTAGTTATTTAAGCTCTGTATCGCTATTGAAGCTTTACGTTTGTATCAGTTTGCGCAGTTTTCAGACGGTCCCTTGTCGTCCTCAGCGCTCGCTTCAGCGATTCATTTACATTTACATTTACATTTACAGCATTTAGCAGACACGATTCCTGCTACTTTCGTTAAATGTAGTCGGAGAAATGGAAAGGTCGGAAATTTTTACAAAATATAATGATTGTAGTTTGTTCTCCGTTCTTCCACGATTTAGAAAATGTACTTTCAAAAATGTTGTGCTTTTGCTTGTGAGTAAAAGGAGGGGCCAAACGCGAATATCCGCTGAATGTCCAATATCAACCTAACTTTACCGACCTGAGAAAGCTACCCCTCCCCTGGGCATAGAGTTAAGAAAATGTGCAAAAGCAAAGTGTTCTAGACCTTGGAACAAAGACACAGACGCACTCTCCACCGTGTAATAGCGGAGTGAAAGTGTTTGGTTGTAAGAAGCAGACGGTAAATCCAGCTGTAGATCTTCGAGGCTCCAAGGGATTAAAGTGTGAGCAGGACTCTTTACCAAAGGTGAGTGATTTCTCTCCTTAATCTTCCAAATAAGCAGTATGTGGAGATATTTTATAGATATCTGTGTGTGTAGAGTGTGTAGAAGAGCGGAAACCCAGCTGATGATTAAGACCTGCGTTCCTTTATTTGAAGCCTTCAAACTCAACGAAGCTCCATAACGGGGCTTAATTTTTTTATCGGATTTCAACTGATTCTTTCATTTTCTGTCTGTCTGATATCTAATGAATTTAACTTTTGTTAATGATCTTGACTCTATAGGTAGTTTATACTTTCGCCATGTAAACAGAAACCAGCTCTTTCTGTTTTGTCACACAGTTGTCAGATGTTAAATGTATCTCTTTTTAAGTCCTTTACTTCGTGTTGCTTCTCTCGTACTCTCTGAACAGGACAAACCAAACGAACTATGTGCATATTTCAAAAGAACAACATTAGGTATGCATTAATGCACTGAAATTCACTGGAGATATAAACTATGCACTATACTCATTCATGTCTGTTTGCCATGCCTTGTTATCAGAAAAGTTTTAATATCTTCATTGATTTTTATGCATTGTATTACATTTCTTTTCTTTTTTCATGCTTTTAATCATTACAGTGCTTAATGAAAAGTTATAAGCTTCTTAGTATTGGAATGTAGGTTGTCCTTCCTCACCAGATGTTCATATTGTAGTGTCTGAAGCTCTATATGGTTCCTGTTTTCATGGGTTTGGAATGTTTGGTTAGGGGCCTCTGATCCAGCGGGCAAGGTCCCACAAGAAATGGGTCTCTTTTTCAGTACCCGACATATGATATTATTTTACATAAGGATCATATGTTTTACCTTAGTTTTACACCAACAACCTATCTTTATCAGCGAGTAGTTATAGGAGTTATGCAGAGGAGTTTCTTGTTGGCTTCGAAACTAGCACTTCCCAGTTAGCAGTTTTTTGCTTTTTAACTGTTTTAATTCCCGATCGCGTTTTTATCTTGTATACAGTACTTTTCCAATCTCTTAATCATTTCCTTTTATTACTGGCAGATTTAATTTTTCTCTGCTAATCGCTATTTAGTATGTTTACTGATCTATCGGCGTGTGTTTGTAGCAATTAGCCATTAGCTAATTATCGTCATTTTGCATCATTTCGCCTTCATATTTTGATGTAGTGTATTTTTTATAACTTATGACCCAGTCTAGGGGAAAAGACTGTCATTTTAATGTTATTGTTTTTATGAATGAAAGGCTGGACTAGGGTTCGGACGGCACAAAAACACATTAAAATGGAAAGACGAACAGAGGCTTTCATAAGCAGTGATCAGTTTATATATAGGAATGTGCTATACAATGTACAGTGCATAGGCCAACAGGGAAAGTCCAACCCTGATTCCAGTGAAGTTGGGACATTGTGTAAAACATAAATAAAAACAGAATACTATGACTTGGAAATCCTTTTCAACCTTCATTCAATTGAATACACTACAAAGACAAGATATTTAATGTTCAAATGGATAGACTTTATTGATTTTTGCAAATATACTACTGTGTTACATCACCAATAAGCATTTGGGAACTGAGGAAAGTAATTGTTAAAGCTTTGTAGGTGGAATTCTTTCCCATTCTTTCTTGATGTACAATTTTAGTTGCTCAACAGTCTGGGGTCTCCATAGTCGTATTTTGCGCTTCATAATGCGCCACACATTTTCAATGGGAGACAGGTTTGGACTGCAGGCAGGCCAGTCTAGTACCCGCACTCTTTTACTAGGAACCACGCTGTTGTAACACGTGCAAGATGTGTCTTGGCATTGTCTTTCTGAAATAAGCAGGGATGTCCCTGAAAATGAGGTTGCTTGGATGGCAGCATATGTTGCTCCAAAACATGCATGTAGCTTTCAGCATTAATGGTGCCTTCACAGATGTGCAAGTTACCCATGCTATGGGCACTAACACACCCCCATACCATCTGAGATGCTGGCTTTTGAACTTAGCACTGATGACAATCCGGTCAGTCCTTTTCCTCTTTGGCCCGGACGACACGGCGTCCATGATTTCTAAAAACAATTTGAAATGTGGACTCGTCAGACCACAGGACACTTTTCCACTTTGTGTCGGTCCATCTCAGATAAGCTCGAGCCCAGAGAAGCCGGCGGTGTTTCTGGGTGTTGTTGTAATATGGCTTTTGCTTTGCATGGTAGAGTTTAACTTGCACTTGTAGATGGACCAACGAACTGTGTTCACTGACCGTGGTTTTCTGAAGTGTTCCTGAGCCCATGTGGTAATATCCATTACAGAATGATATCAGTTTTTAATTCAGTGCCGTCTGAGGAATCGAAGGTCATGGGCATTCAGTGTTGGTGTTCGGCCTTGCTGTTTACCTGCAGAGATTTTTTGATGACATCATGGACTGTAGATGATGAAATCCCTAAATTCCTTGCAATTGCACGTTGAGAAATGTTGTTCCTAAATTGTTGGACTATTTGCTCACCCAGTTGTTCACAAAGTGGTGAACCTCACCCCATAATGCTCGTGAACGACTGAGCCTTTCGGGGATGCTCCCTTTATACCCAATCATGTCACTCACCTGTTTTCAATTAACCTGTTCACCTGTGGAATGTTCCAAACATGGTTGTTCCTCAAATTTTCCAGTCTTTTGTTGCCCCTGTCCCAACTGTTTTGGAATATGTGCAGGCATCAAATTCAAAATTACTGAATATCAAAAATGAATAAAGTTGATCTGTTTGAACATTAAATATCTTGTCTTTGTAGTGTATTCAATTGAATGAGTTGAAAAGGATTTGCAAATCAGCATATTCTGTTTTTATTTATGTTTTACACAACATCCAAACTTCATTGGACTTGGGGTTGTATTTACAAAGGGATGTCGACACAATGTTTTGCTGTGCAAAACTATTTACAAATACAACCACTCGGCGGGGATAACAAAAAGGCAGGAACAACCAACAGCAAGACCAGTCTCAGAACCAGAACACACACACACACACACACACACACACAAGGAACACACGCAGAAAGAAGCATAGCATAGTGAGCCAACAACGAGGCTCCTAAATGAATGTGAGCAGAGCTTTAACAGCTGATGCACCCGCCACTGTGATAGGTTTCCATGCTCTGCTCATGATGTGATCCATTGACTGCTTGTCTCCCCGCCTCCATGCGGGACAGAGATCCATTCGTTAGGAGACCTGTCACAGAGGGACAGAACACAGCACGAAGAACACCTTACACCGTCAGTTTGGTGTAACAGACTTTTTACAGCGTTTTCCTACCTTCTTCTTTTTTCTGGAACTTTTTTGTGACTTTTTGTATTAACTTTCCATCGACGCTTTAATCAAGAAGTGCAGCATACCAACGGCTGAACCATATCTTCAATAGGCATCCCACAACATCACCTGAAGCTAAGTACCTTTAATTAATTGTATTAAAATGGCTTCTGCTGCGCTTGTTCCCTGTGCCGAGTATGTCATGTTCAGCTATTCTTCCTCAGTCATTAGTTTAAAATTCATATGTGATAGGTGTAGGTTTGTAGCTAGTCTGACAAAGAAGATTGTAGTTTTAGAGGCGCACATCCAGACATTAGTGAAGGCTAGCTCAGCTTCAAGTGTATAATTAGTGCCCCCTTCCGGCAGCACCCTCACAGCAGGGCAAGTGGGTGACAGTTCAGCAACATAGTCATAAGGCTAGCCCACCAGAGCACCACTCTTTACTTGTTAATGTGTCCAACAGGTTACTCTCCTCAGTGATGCACCCACTGAGCAGCCTGTTGAAAGAGCTCTGGTCATAGGTGACTCTTTTTTTATGACACATGACATTAGCTACCCCTTTAGGGACACCAGCAGCTAGAGTTACATGTGTCCCGGGAGCCCAGAGTGCAGGACATTGTAGCGAGCTCAGCGAGCTCAATAGCTGTCGTTCATGTAGGGGCCAATGAGACAGTTGTTTGAAAGTTTGTGAACTCTTTAGAATGTTCTATATTCAATCAATGGGATGACATTCAGGTGTGAGTGGGCACCCTTTTTTGTTTACAGAACAGGGATCTATTAGTCTGCTCTTCACAACACATGTTTGGGGAAGTGTATCATGGCACGAACAAAGGAGATTTTTGAGGGCCTCAGAAAAAGAGTTGTTGATGCTCATCAGGCTGGAAAAGGTTAGAAGACCATCTCTAAAAAGTTTGGACTCCACCCATCCACAGTCAGACTGATTGTGTACAAATGGAGGAAATTCAAGACCATTGTTACTCTCCCCAGCAGTGGTCGACCAACAATGATCACTCCAAGAGCAAGGCATGTAATAGTTGCCGAGGTCACAAAGGACCCCAAGGTAACTTCTAAGCAACTGAAGTCTAGGTTAAAGACATACTTACTTACACAGGCTTTTTGCAAGACTTAGGCTAGGATGCATTGCTCGGGTAACTGGGGCTGGAGTCTGGAGTCATGTCTGGCTTGCCTGCCTTGTCATGCCCTGTCCTTTAGCCAGGAGGGTCTGGCTGTGCTGGGCTTCGATTCTCTTGAACTTGACTTGTGCATCCTTGCCTTAGTCTAAGGGCAGAGCTGGAGGCTCAGTCAGAGTTTTGTGGTGATCTGGGATGTTGGGTTGCTTTCTTCTGCCTCCCGTGGGGTTGCTGATGTCTCATGCGATCCCTCTTGGCTGTGCTATTTTCTGGTTCTCCTCTATCTAGC
Source organism: Ancistrus triradiatus (assembly GCA_025084515.1). Lineage (NCBI taxonomy): Eukaryota > Metazoa > Chordata > Actinopteri > Siluriformes > Loricariidae > Ancistrus > Ancistrus triradiatus. The sequence continues at coordinate 29,723 of JAJAGP010003118.1, forward strand.
TATGCTGCTATTGCTAATGCTGTTGGAGTCTCATGCTACACATGACATCAGTGATTGTTAATAGACACTGTGCTCTTAATTAAAACTAACTACATTTTCTGTTTTCTTTCCGAGCTGTGTTCCGGTACCAGTTCCAGCCCCACGCATGAAGATGTTCATTCCCTTATGCTTCACTCAACTTGTTTCCGTCATCAGCTCCAGCCCCACCATATCCAGGCCACACGAGAGGGCAGTGACTCTCTCCTTCCTCCGGTTGGCTGAGTGCCGCCAAGGACTTTCCTGCTTAAACCTAGGATCCTAGAGTGACTCTGTGTTTCAGACTACATAATGCTGATATGCATATTTTTTACATTATTTTATTGAACTATCACTAAGATTTATTTGTTTAGATAAATTAATTTCATTCTTACATTTATCATCTACACCAACCAAGGAGGTGGGATCCCTTTTTGAGTCTTGGTCCTTCCAAGGTTTCTTCCTCATAACGGTTAGGGAGTTTTTCCTTGTCACTGTCACCCGAGGCTTGCTCAATTTGGGATTGGCCATAGATATTAGAAGATAATCTAGAATTGTAAAGTTGCTTTGAGACAATGCTCCATTGTAAAAAGCGCTATATAAATAAATCTTACTTGACTTGAATCCATTCTCAAGCAATCCATGGTGCTTGATTTGATGCAGTTTACTTTGTAATAAACCTTTTATATCACCAAGTAAGACGGGGTGTAAAGCGGAGGATTCCAATCTTTACTCATGAATGTTTGCTTTGGGGGTCTTATCAAGAAACTATCCGTCCTGATAAAGGATGTTTTCCTTTATGAGCTGTGATTTCAAAGTCCTCACAGGGAGGGCCTCATCCCCACGATGTTCTCTCTTTACCAATAGTGTTCTTATTATAAATAACACAGTAAAATTTTCAAAAAAATTTTTGTTTCCAGTTGTTAATGTGTTTTCCTGATTGTTGTACCCTAAATGAATAGAAAAAAGTTATTATTACCTGTAAACCTTTTGCTTTGTGGTCAGCACAATGAATTTTGAAATTGTTTTTTTTTTTTTTTTTTTTTTTTTTTTTTTTTTTTGTGTTTTTTTTTTTTTTTTTTTATTATTTTTAAGGATCTTCGCCAGATTTCAAGAACTTAGAAGCTTCTGAATTGTGAGAACTATCAAGAAGTTTCTAGAAAACTGCCAGAATTATCTAGAACTTTCTGGGACTGTACAGAATTGTAGGGTAGCTGTATAACTACAGTTACATAGCGGCCACTATAGCTTCCTGAGAGACGGAAGAGACATGATTCGAATTGATGGGATTGCATAGTAGTGGGCAACAGCCATCAACAGGACAAAAGGCGAATTGACCTAGACACAGGTCAGAGGAAGCGTCACCAAGTTTTTTTCCACCTTCTCAGTAATCAAGACAGACTGTGCTTCGCAACAATGTGGCCGGTCTATTCGAGGCTATAGGTATCACCTGTAACCCGAATGAGTGGCATCTCTTCATAGACAGCTCATGCAAGAGCCTCAAAGCCGTGCTGCTTCACAATGGGAACAAGTATCCATCTCTTCCTGTAGCTCAATCGGTGCACCTGAAAGAGGAATAAACCAGTGTCAAGATGTTGCTAGGTGCCTTGAAATATGATGAGTACGGCTGGGAAGTTATTGGAGATTTCAAAATGGTGTCATTCCTGATGGGCCTCCAAGGTGGTTTTACTAAGTATCCTTGCTTTATTTGCCTTTGGGACAGCCGGGATACTAAAGCGCACTACCACAGGCGGGACTGGCCTCAGCGGACAGAGTTCACTGTGGGGAAGAACAATGTAAAGTGGGAGCCACTGGTGGACCCACACAAGGTGCTGATGCCACCACTACACATCAAGTTGGGGCTCATAAAACAATTTGTCAGGGCTCTAGATAAGGAGTTGAGAGCTTTCAATTACCTCCAAGATATTTTCCCTAAGCTGTCTGAAGCAAAGATCAAAGCTGGTGTCTTCGGCGGACCACAAATCAAGAAGATCATAGAGTGCAGTGAATTTCCCAAGAAGCTGAATAGGAAGGAGAGAGCGGCTTGTAACAGTTTTGTCGCAGTGGTTCGCGGCTTTCTAGGCAATCATAAAGATGAAAACTATGTACAACTGGTCCAGACTCTGATAAAGAACTATGCTGCAATGGACTGCAGGATGTCACTCAAAATCCATATCCTTGATGCTCATCTTGATAAGTTCAAAGAGAACATGGGAGCTTATTCAGAGGAGCAAGGCGAGTGCTTCCACCAGGACATTATGAACTTTGAACGCCGTTACCAAGGACAATATAACGAGAACATGATGGGCGACTATATTTGGGGATTGATTCGTGAATCTGATTTGCAGTATAGTCGTAAATTTCGGAAAACCACACACTTCTGAACAGTTTTTGGTAATCTGTGTAAATTTGCAATGCCTATAGTGTTCTTCGTCTGACTGTATAAATGAAAAGATGCAAAATCGTCTGTTTCTATAATAAAAATTCATAATTTTTGTTGCCGTGGTCACAAAAGCGAAGTTTGTGATGAATGTAAGCAATTTTTAATTTGTTTTAGACATAAGCAATTGGAATATAACATTAAAAAGCTGGGAACAAAACTTGTGTTACATAGTGTAATCAAAACTAAATCTGTGATTTGTGTGTGTGTGTGTGTGTGTGTGTGTGTGTGTGTGTGTGTGTGTGTGTAATGACTTCCAGTAAGTGGTACAGAGACGCACACACTTAAACCAACAAACATTTAAAGAGAATAAACGTGGTAAAACATGATGAGTTTGGTTCATAGGAACCCATACATACATACATAAGGCCGTCCATGATTAACCACATAATATACTGACTATACAAGATATGTCAAGTAAATCAAATAAAAAGACATAAAGTAAGTAGTTAAGGATCTGAATAAAACTTGATGATTCAGTGGAATTAGACGATTTCTGGGGCGGAGTCAGAGATAACAGTGACGTGACCAACCTCAAACAGGGGAGGAGATTTACCAGAATTGGAGAATAACTAACATAATATCTAGGCATTACCATAGCAAAAAGTATTTAAAAGCCGCTACAACTGAGAGATTTTGGCATTTCCACATTGTTCATACAGTGTGTACAGTGGGGCAAAAAAGTCAGCCACTGATTTTGCAAGTTCTCCTACTTAGAAAGATGAGAGAGGTCTGTAATTTTTATCATAAGTACACTTCATGAAAGTGACTATGAAAGACAAAATGAGAAACAAAATCCAGGAAATCACATTGTAGGATTTTTAATGAATTTAATTGTAAATCATGGTGGAAAATAAGTATTTGGTCACCCACAAACAATCAAGATTTCTGGCTCTCACAGACCTGTAACTTCCTTTTTAAGAAGCTCTTCTGTCCTCCACTCGTTACCTGTATTAATATCACCTGTTTACTTCATTATCTGTATAAAAGACACCTGTCCACAGCCTCAAACAGTCAGACTCCAAACTCAACCATGGCCAAGACCAAACAGCTGTCGAAGGACACCAGGAAGAAAATTGTAGGCCTGCACCAGGCTGGGAAGAGTGAATCTACAATAGGCAAGCAGGATGGTGTGAATAAATCAACTGTGGGAGCAATTGTAAGAAAATGGAAGATATACAAGACCACTGATAATCTCCCTCAATCTGGGGCTGTAAAATACTGAATAATGAAATAGGTGTAGTCTGTGCTGGGACTCCTCATCCACAGAGGTATTCCGGTAAGAGAGTTGACACGGAGACAGAGGATGCAGTTTGAACTCTTTATGTTACTCACTGCTTCAGCAGGATGACCGAGAGTTACAGAAACATGGTTTTCTGAAATAATAAATAAACAAACTAAGCACATTGAAATATATCGTCCATAAACTAATCCTTGTAACTACCTAGTAAGGTCATGTTAAATTAAACGGTAGAGCATTTCAACTTCCTTATTGCTTAACTTCAGCACACATTGGTCGCTGCATTAATAACTTATGCAATATAAAGACAAGCTTAACATAATGATAAACTAACCTTGTCATGAATGCATGAACTGAACTCCAGAAGGTAACGGAGAAGATTCTGAACTACATCTGCTACAGCAAACCACCATGTGTTAAGGACCACCCTCAGGGCCGTCATATATACCTGACTGAATCTGCCTAGTGTGCCTATCTGAGAACCCTTATACTGAAGCGACTTTCTACAGGGGGCCCCCACCCGTGCCCCCCCCCCCAAAATCTCATATGTGGGGTCAAAATGATCATGAGAACAGAGGAGCAAATAATCCAGAACTACATGGAGGGACCTGATGAAGGACCTGACAGAGAGCTGCGACCAAGTAACAAAGGATCCCATCATAACCCAGTACGCAGAGAGAGACTCAGACCTGACAGTGCCCGATGTGTCCCCTGCTTAAGCCAGTACATGTCCAGACCCGTCTGAAGTTTGCCAGAGAGCATATGGATGATCCAGAAGAAGATTGGGAGAATATCATGTGGCCAGATGAAGCCAAACTTGCACAGTCAGTGACTGACTAAATACTTTTTTGCCCCACTGTACATGTCCTGTTGCTGATGCTCATGAGTTAATGCAATAAATTGCTGTTTGTTTCTCCACTGAAACCTTTAACTGAGATTGATTGATTGATTAAGCAGGTATTTTGTCAGCCTAATAAAACACCACGACACTACCTCCCTCCACAGTACACGACCGTAATCGTACCTACTGTATAAAAATAACATTTAATCATTTTTATGATAATAAATACTATTACACAGCCAAATCTAAAAGCCAGGAGAAAACACGTTACACTGTTCTCCCCTACCGCCCTCCAAACTTTGAGGGTGACAAGGTATCTAGTAATGCCTCTTCTGGAGAATAACACCACTAAGCCGTTAAGCCTTCTTTAATTGAAGAACATTTCAGTTTCCTTAGGGTTTTTAGGTTTGCACACATTCAGATCACACGTTTTATACATGGTTTAAGTCTGGATGTTGCTAAACACAGATTTTATGTTCCCACTAGGGCTGTGCGATATGACCACAATTTCATATCACAATTTCATTTCATATAATTTCTGTGGAAATTGTTAATTAAAATTATAACAAAATTCCAATTGCAGATTTTATTTAAACATATGACTGTCCAATTCCGATTTTCTTTCTGTCTAAGAATTATAAATGACAGCTTACAGAAAAAAATTGTTCAACTTTTTTTTACTATAAACTTCTTGATACCTAAAGAAATATAGCAGGGTCTGCTTGCTTGTCCCTGGCTCTGCACTCTCGCTAGCTTTAGCTTTAACATTTTTGCCTTTGTTAGTTGTTAGGGTCCGTGCCCTGCCTCCCGTTTTCAATTTCGTTTGCGGCGATTGTGAGCGTGGACTACATTACCCACAATTGGGAGAGGGGTCTGTCAGCCCCACATGCACTGCCAGCCTATTCATGACGTCCGTGCCCTGTCAAACAGGAACTGGAAATACGTAGCATTTGTTTACCTTTATTGAAGAAAAGAAAGGAATACGGCAGCTTTACGTGGATCATTCGTAATATTTATTTGTGAATAATGATAGGCAGCAATGTTTCAGCACCTTTGTTTCTCACTGTATGTATTTGCGTTGTTGTTTGAATGTTAAATTCACTAATTTTGATCGTATTATTAATATAATACTTTCCAATATATGCACAAATGTACAGTAGAGAATAGTGTTGGAGGCTACATTAAGAATACAGTTTTTTACAGAGCTCAAGATCTTTTACACTGCAATTTCCTTCACATGTAACGTACAATTTATACAAGGTTATATTTGAAATTGGACTGATGGAAGCTTAACTTTGTACTCTAGATATAATGAAATTCAATAATGATACAGGGATGTGGAAAATTAAAACTACCTTAAGCATATTGTCAGATTCAGATTTATGTCACATGCACAATTATACAAGGCACTTTGTGAACTTGCAGTGAAATTATTCTAACGTTTCTAACATTCTAATGTTTGATGGGAAAACACAACAAAACGTGTTGTGATATATATATATATATATCTATATCTATATATCTGTAAAATGGAGGCAGATTGTTGTACGGCAACTTAATGGAAGTAAATGGAAGTAAATATAGCAAATGTGGTATGATGAGCACAAAATTATGGAGCCCCTGAAATATCAAGGTGGAAAAAAGTTTGTAGAAACATAAATTGTTCCTTCAAGTTAATAATCCGTTCCCTTGAATTGTCTGTTCTGGTGCATAACATGCAGTAAACTAAAAAGGATGTCTAACCGCTATGCATGTAATAGGTGGCGATAATGCACCAATCACCATAAACCTAAAAGAAGAAGAATATGAAGTGGATCGCGATCATACTAGTAATATATTATATTACTGTATTATTATATTATTAATGTATTACGTATATTGAATCAGTCTATGGGTGTGATTTCAGACACAGAAAAGAACCCATGTCGTTAAACCTGCCGCGCTGACTGCGCTGCGCTTGTGTCTGATGGTGCACGTGATGTCACCGCGGCTGAGAGTGCATGTGGCTGAGAGTGCATGTCTGCAGCCAGACTCTATTGAATCGCGTCGCGGTAGCATAAATCGCGTTTCAGCGAATGTTGCCGAAGCATTTTCTCGTTTCATGCCATGCCACACCACACTAGCGCTACGCGTTTTCAAGCCACGCCACGTCAAGTCAAGTCAAGCCGGATTATGGAGTGAGATCACTATCTTTAGAGCGCAAAATCACTTTAATTCGAGCAAAAACAAGAACTGTACGCTTCCAACGCGGCAGCGCGTTTCGTAGATAAAAACAGGAAATACATCAGCAGTCCAGGCTTCCCAGATAGCAAAATAGTCTTGGCCCAAATCGTGCTATCAGATTCGGCCCAGTTGCTTCATGGAATTACGGGCCAAAACTGGCCCGAACTTAATTTACCGAAGTCAAGCCAATCCCATGCCAGAAAAATGCCAAAACTCACCCGTGTCTTATACTATGCCCCCAAAATACAGCCATAACTTAACCACAGCTGAGCCAGAAGACCCGGATTTAAGCCAGAACTATGCCAAATCCATTCAAATCCCCCCCAGGCCTAGTATTTGGGTCTATATGAACAATTAAGTCACTTAAGTCAGTTAATTTCAAGTCAAAACAGTCTTTATTAACATACCGTATTAGGTACAATAAACAAACAGGTTTTAAGCTTTCCTTCAGTTTCTTGAACACTCCATTGTGTCTTGACAGACTCTCCTGTGTGGTGGTGTGTCCATTACATTTTGTTTTGTCCTGATGCATTTTCCAGTGGGTCTTCTGTGTTTAGTTTTCTCCTCTTCCTCCCTCCCTACCGATCACCAGCCAGATGAAACCATCTTCTTACGACTTGTTCAACCTCCATCTCAGTGGTCTCAGCACTAGTGGGTTCTTCTTAAGGCTTCTAGCAGATGGACACACAACATGTAAAGAGATGATTAACAAAGTTATAGCGACAGTTATAAATTCAGTCATTCAGTCATTCAATCAATCATTCTTTTATTTTTTTAAACCCACTAATCCCCTGTTTAGGGACGATGGGGGAGTCGGTGCCTGCCCAGCAGCAACAGGAGCAAGGCAGTATCAAACCCTAGACAGGACCAACAATCCACATAGGGAACAGACATTCACACATTCACACACACACACTAGGGCACTCAAGACACAATTAACCTAACGCCAATGTCTTTGAAAGGTGGGAGGAAATGGAGTACCTGGAGTAAACCCAGGTTCACGGAATCTGAACCTGAAACCGTTGAATGTGAGGCAAACGTTCTTATCCCCGACAACACTGCGCCACCTAGCTTCATTTATTGGTCACAATTGTTAAATTAAAAAATAGGCATTTACAAATTGTATATTAAATTATATAATAACAAATTCAATAAATTTTTGTATTAATTTATATTATTGAAATTTGTCATATGCTTTTTCTGATGACAATCTTATTAGCGCATTAAACTGCATACAGATACTTATATCACATGACTTTAGCAGGTAGTTCAGAAAATTAAGATTATACAGTCAATACAATTACTAAGAATCTTAATTTGTGCTGTAGAAAAACAAACAAAAAAAGACTGGATGTTATGTTTAAAAGCCACTGAACAAGCACAGTGAAACGTGGTCTACACTAAGAAAGGAAACAGGAGTGAGGTTCTCCTAGGAGTGGGCAGCACAGTGGTGCAGTGGTTAGTACTGTCGCCTCACAGCTCCAGCGTCTCTGGGTACTCCCACACTCCACAGGCATGTGTGTTAGGTTACCTGGTGTTTCTAATGTGCCCTTAGTGTGTGAGTGTGTGCATGTATGTGTGAGTGTATGTGCCCTACGATGAATTGTTGCCCTGCCTAGGGTTGCTCCTGCCTCATGCCCTGTGCTTAGGCACTGACTCCCCTGCAATCCTGACTAAGATTATGTGGATAAGAAAATGAATGAATGAACTCCTAGGACATGAGAGCTTCTAGCTTCATAACATGTCAGGTCCCATAGAAACAGTTATTCTGTTTGAGGTAGACTCCATTTAGATGTATAAAATCAGCTTTAGCAAAAACACTTACCAGTTACAACACACTTGAGCTGCAGGCTTTGAAATCCTGTCTTGCCATTTACCCCTCGCCAGTTGACAGTTTTAGCCAAATCATTTTTAATTGTTTGCTTTAAAATCCGCCAGACAGTGTCCTTGACATCAGCACCACCAATAAGCCCCAGTTTAAGCACCTGGAAAGATAGTAAATATCCATTAAATGTTCTAGTAGAGAACAATAAGCATCACCAATATAAAGTTTAATCAGTTTGAGACCTTGATCAGTTTGAGACTTGGCAAAATTCAAAATTACAATATTATATACTGCCATTTTTTATTGATATATTACCAAGTCTTCATTCACTTAGGCACTACCTGCTAATATATCAGACATTCAAAAGTTTGCTAAAAGGACTGGAAACAGGAAGACTTTGCTTGAATTAATGCACCATGCTGTTTTAACAAATACATTACTGCTACAAGGTTACCACAGTTTGTTAATACTAAATAAATAAGAGGACTTTTTCAAACCTGAAAACTATATAAAACAAATACTTGTATACCAAATTTTTTCTCTTGTCTGGAGATGACCAAAGGTCATTTTCCAGAGCCATCAGTGAAGGAAGGTCTTCAACAGGAAGGTGCCTTTCATCCAAGTCACAAACAGCTGTGTTCTCACTAGCTCTGGATGTCTTAAGATCTTGGACCATCCTTATTAAGTTCCTCTGTTGCTCAATTATTATTTCCTGCTTTGTCAACAGGTCATGTAGCATTGCTGAAACAACATTAAAAGCAACATTAGAGTACTGAATCAGTGTATAAAATGAACATACACAACATAAGCTGATAACACAAAAATTTGATTTGAAAGGGATTTACATATTCCAACCTAATTTTTTCCGATTTGGTCTTTTTGATAAATGCATGGACGCCTCTGTAAAGATGGTCCGTCTTGAAGGCAGTCTTATGTTGATCTAAAATTTGTGTACTTGTTTGCAATTAATTGCGGCATCCGAGTGGAAATGACATTTACCAAGGGCCTGACCCGAACCCATAAAATGACAGAGCCTGGCTTTTAGACATCTTGTTCCTCATAACAGTCTGGATAGTCCTTGTCATCTTTGGTCCAAAAAAGATCGGTGTTACTAAGGGTGGTCCTGAGCACAATCCCCATTTCCACTGTTCGTTGTCCATCCCGATGTCTCCGAGCCCAGAGACGTCGACAGTAGTTCTAAACATGGGTTAACATAAGCTCCTTTTTTGCACAGTAATGTTTTAAAGCAGTGCCATTCTATTATTATATTAAGAATATCACGCACCTGTACATCCCCTCTGTACATCCCATCTAATCTTTCTTCGAGGACATTGTTTTAATAGTTTCAATAATCTTCGAACACATTTGTTGACAAACTCAATCAACCTCAATCCTGAAATCCTTGGTCATCTTTGCTTCTCAAAGACCATCATGGAATACGGTTTTGTATAATACCTTCTTGACATCACCTGTTTGAAATCCACTTATTTTATTTTATTCTTTTTTTTTTACCCTCACCACACCTAAATAGCCCCTGTCCCAACTTTTTTTGGATTGTGTCACAGCCTGAAATGCAGAAATTGATGTTTAATAAAAAATGAAAATGAAGCTGACAGAGAAAAAAAAAACAGTAAATGAAAAAAAAAGTCAAAGTAAGACAAAACACCTGGCATTTTATTTTTTTTATTATTATTTTTTTCCATTTTACAATCCTTGTCCCCAAATGTTTCATTGGGTTGTAATACGCAGTAAAACTTGGGCAATGAAAGTCAAGTTAAGACATTTATTAGATTGTATTATTAGGACATTGTGATTGATTTATAAAGACATCATGATTTCTAACATTTGGCCTGTCCTTAGCCTATCATGCTAAACACTCCTAAATAAGTGGAGATTACTATACACTCTAAAAAAAAAAAAAAGATGTTTCTTCAGAGGAACTCAATAAGACAATGGTTCTATAATAGACACTCAAATAATTAGTTTCAATGCTTTAATGGTTTCTTTGAATGATAGAATAGTTCTTCAGATTGAATGGAGACATGTTGTGACTATGTTCTGTAAATGGCAAACTTAAATAATTATATAGAGTAACCAAAAAGGGGCTTTCATTGCTTTAAAATCACAACAGAAACCATTTGTTGGCTGTACAGAACTACTTTCAAAAAGAACCCCATATAGAAACCATACACAACACTTGTCCTCAATATGAAAAACCACCATAACTCATTCAGAGAACAATTTAAGCATGAGGCAGTTCCTATACAACACTTGTGGTTCTAAAATAGACCAATTGCCTTTACGAAGAACCCCGACCGACCCTCTTTTTAAGAGGTTGATATAATTTTAAACTAGCTGGACACCAACTGCATTGAGACTTTCCAATTAAGAACATAATTTAATATGGAGGGAGCATTTTAGTGAAAATTCGATTATTAAGTTGAAGGAATGGACTATAAACAAATTTGCAAGCACAATATCTTTCTGATCTTTTCTTTCTGTCCTTCATCTTTTCGGGGCTTGGTATAAAGCCAAGAATACCCGCACATGTACGTAGCTAGGCTATAACACTTAGTGAGCACTGAAATGTGGAGATGCTAGCTGTGGACAATGTGCACCACAATGTGCTGTGGCTCGCTTATTTTATCAGTTAAATTGACGATTAAACACTTTTACAGTTATATTGTCGTGATAGGGGACAGCTAACTCTACGTCGTTTGCTAAAGCTCAACAATAAGTCCTAACCATTTTAAGTTGGAAATGGGCACGTACGCGATTAATAAATCATAGTTGTTAAAACATCAATCTAGACTGACTATTGAATGCTTAATCTAAACAGGTAGCTGCATAAACAAGGAAAAAAATGCGGGGACCTACCTTACTTGTGATCCAAGGGGCAAAACGAAAGGTAAAAATCACTGCCGTTCTGTTCAACAAGGCAAGGGAAACCGGAGAAATATCCAAGTATGAAAAGTTTCATGGTCCGTTTTGGCGCCCTTTTCTGTTTAATCCTCTGTGTCTATTGGTTAACCGTTCTGACACTGAACGACTGAAATCCATTTGATATCGGCAAAAGCTCGGCCCAAATTTGTCCAAGTGATGCCTAAAGTGAACCGACAGTGCCAAATGGAAGCCAGATTCGGCCCAGATTCTACTGCTATCTCGGTTGGAAGATCATTACTGGAAATATCGATTGGAAGATGTCGCTAAAGGAAATCGGCAGGAAGGAATAATATAGAGATTAATACAAAATGCAGTAAAGAAGATACTAAATGCTTTACTAAAGCTAAAATGAAGGATAAATGGCTAAATCTATGGGCACAGAACAGACTGGAAGACAGTTTTGTAATATTAAAAGTAAAGTGGGAAATTATTTCAAAAGAAGGACCACACCATGATGGCCAGCCAGTTCTCTGCACAACTTCCAGAAATCGACAGAGCTATACATGATCTCAAATGCATTATATCTACTGAGAATGCAGAGTTATTTCAGACATCTTTACATCAGATCACATGTTCACACACTAGGCCTGACAATTGGGAACATCGTTCTAAATTAAAAATGGAAACAGGTCTAAATTTTAATGTAATACCATCACTGATTTGCTGAATTTAACATACTGGGGAGAAAATAACTTAAAATGCTGCAAGTGCAAAGATTTGGGCACCTATTGATTCCCTGTAGTTTTTGTCAAGGAGTTACCAAGTACTGACTGACAGGGTGTCCTGATCTGTCCAAGTCACATTTTATATTATGTTCTTCCAACATGTTAAATTCAGCAAATAAATACTATGCATTAAACATTTGTACAAATAGCCATACTGTTGTTTCATGTAGAGGTTAGGCTAGCTTATTTGCGCTTAGAAAATCAGCAAACGTTTGATAATGCGTGCCCAAACTTTTCATATATGTCATGTAATTTCAGGCTAATTTGATTTCCCTCAAGATGTGAAATGAATCATTGTCTGGCTTGATAATATTTAGGACAATGAAGGATTATGTGTTCTACAGTTTCTTGATTATTACAGTATTCACAGTTGCCCTCGATATGTTTCTTCATTAAAACAAGGTTCTGTTTAACCCTGTATGTCCAGATCGCATTCTTGATAATATGATCTCATCTTGCTTACTTCAGTTTGTATGCCTGCCCTTTCCAACTTTACTTTTAATATTATAAAACTGTCTTCCAGTCTGTTCTGTGCCTATAGATTTAGCCATTTATCCTTCATTTTAGATTACATTTAGTATCTTCTTTACTGCATTTTGTATTAATCTCTATTTTCTTCCTTCCTGCCGATTTCCTTTAGCGACATCTTGCAATCGATAGTTCCAGTAATGATCAACCAAGGCTGGACCTCTGATGTATGTCCGGTTTTTATGTACGAAACGCACACACAACTGAAACACGCAAAGAACTGAAATGCGCTGCCGCATTGGAAGCGTACAGTTCTTGTTTTTGCTCGATTTAAAGTGATTTTGCGCTCTCATTTTTTGATTTTGCACTCTCGTTTTAAAGATAGTGATCTCACTCCATAGATTATGTGCTCTTTGTATCGCTGCGGCCATGCTGCCCTAGGACTAGTGTTTTGTTGCGGCCGTTCCTGGGACATTACTTTTTTTGCTTTTGGACTCTAGCCCTGACCGTTAGCCTAGCCGTGGCTAACAGTTATTCTGTTTTTTATTTTTTGGCCACCCAGCTGGGTTTCTGTTCGCTGTGTTTTCCCTCAGTTCTGTTACATATTTTTTCGGCTCCCAAGCCAGGTTTTGTTTGCTGTTTGCATTTTAAATTGGTCCTGCTGAGCATCTGCTAAGTTTTTTGTTGTGATTGAAATCTGTATATTTTTGGAGGACAATAAAATGTTTTATTATTGTCCAACTGGGACCTGCGATCTCGTCTGTCTCTGTCCTCGCTTCTGTGGCATTCGCTTTCTCAAATTCCACATATTCAGCAAGATGATGCTGTTTTAAATGTCGTATTCAATTCGTTGTTACAAGTGTTTTCAGAGTTGCTCCTCCATGACTTATTTTCACTATGCATGGCAAACAGCAAGCTCTGAAGAACTTCCACACTGAAGACATGGCCGTGTCTGACATAAATAGAGATATTATTTAGTTGACCAAGTGGCACTCAAAACACAACTGAAATATAACACTCCCTCATCATGAACATGCGTCAGCAGCGGTCTCATAAACAAACTGGTGAGTCACTGAGCCATGATTAAAGCTCCAGAATCACATACACAGCATTGCTCAGTTTGTGCTTGGGTGTTTTGTTCTTGGAATGAACCAGCTTTCTTTACAGTATGTCTTGGTGGGAATGCTCTCTGCCTGGTGTTGTAAGGACTTGATAACCCCAAACTTGTGTTCCGGGGGGGTGGTGGGATCAGAGCAGGTACTGGTCTTGTGTGTGGGTTTCCGGTAAACCTTGATGCTGAGGCTTCCATCATCTTCTGTGAGTACAGCACAGTCCAGGAATGGTAGCTTCTTCCTTGATGTTCTCCCTGGTTGAACTTGATAATAATAGTAATAGAATTTTATTTCTTAGCGCCTTTCAGGAAACTCAAGGCGCTTTACAAATAAAACAATATGACAAAAGATCAATAAAAAATAAATACATTAACAAAACAGATAACGAATGAATAGAAAAGAATTAAACAGCAATTCCAAACAAGTATGTTTTTAAGTGCTTCTTAAAGTCTGAAAGTGACGAGCAGGTACTAAGTTACAATATGATTGAATTCCAGAGCTTGGGACCAACAACGCTAAATGCTCTATCAAAGTTGCCTAATTTAGCAGGAGGCTGAGAGCGTAACTGCGCTTCAGCAGATCGTAGCACACGAGACGGGCAATGGGAAAACAGAAGATACAAGAGATATGAAGGTGCTAAAACCATGTAGAGATTTGAAAACTAAGAACAATATTTGTATTGAATATGATAATGAACCAGAAGCCAATGTAGATCTTTAAGTGTAGTGGTAATGTGTTCCCATGGTTGAGTATGGGTATGAACCCTTGCGTCTGAGTTTTGTATATACTGCAACTTCTTGAGGCTACTGAAAGAAAGCCCAATTAATATAGAGTTACAGTAATCGAGCCTTGATGTAATAAAGGCACGTACAAGTGTCTCAGCTACAGAGTCGGGGAGAGAAGCATGCAGTCTGGCAATGTTTTTTAGGTGAAAAAGGCAGTTTTAGTGATACGGCCAATATAGGCATCCAGAGAAAGGGTAGTGTCCAAGATGACCCCAAGGTTACTAACCTGAGCCACAGAGGACGTTACAAAACCCGGAATTGAGAAACCTGATCGACCAAGCTTACGGAGTGTAGAAGGGTAGGCAATACGGATGGCTTCTGATTTACTATTATTCAAAGTCAGAGAGTTATTAGACATCCAAAGTTTAATATCAGTTAAACAACGAAGAAATGCAGCTGGTGGCAACACATTTGGAGGTTTAGTACTGATGTAAATTTGGGTGTCATCCGCATAGCAATGAAAATGTTGATGAATACTGTTACCAAGTAAGAGCAAGTAAATGATAAAAAGTATTTTAAGTACCGAGGATCAAACCCTGGGGTACACGATAATCGAGAGGAACAGTTTCGGATCTAAAACTATCCAGAGAAACAAACTGGTGAGGACCAGTGAGATACGACTGAAGCCAAGTCAAATCCATACAAGTAATCCCAACACAGAATTCCAACCGATGAAGCAACGTATGAATGTCAAACTGTGTCAAATGCGGCTGTAAGATTGAGAAAAACCAGGATGCTAACATGACCAGTATCAGCTGCCAACAGTATGTCATTCATGACTCTCACCAGGGCTGTCTCGGTACTGTGGTTCGATCTAAAACCAGATTGGAAATGTTCAAAAAGGTTATTAGTGGAGAGGTGATCCTTAAGTTGGAGCGACACAACATGTTCTAGTATCTTACTAATGAACGGAAGATTTGAGATGGGTCGGTAGTTATTGAAATCCTTGATTGGAAGTCCAGGCTTCTTTAAAACAGGGGTAACAGCAGCAAGCTTCAGATTGGGAGGAACAAGACCAGAGCTTAAAGAGGAATTTATAACCTTGGGAATTAGAGGACACAGAGAATTGAGACAAGTTTTTACTAGAGGAGTAGGCAGAGGATCGAGAATGCAGGTAGTTGACCTTGAACCCTTAATAAGCCCCATGACG
Organism: Ancistrus triradiatus; assembly: GCA_025084515.1. Lineage (NCBI taxonomy): Eukaryota > Metazoa > Chordata > Actinopteri > Siluriformes > Loricariidae > Ancistrus > Ancistrus triradiatus. Next base: position 45,490 of record JAJAGP010003118.1, read on the forward strand.
GTATTTCATCGGAAGGGTAAAAGGCAGATAAGCAATTTTTCCCAAGAATTTGTTAATCTGGGACGATAGAGCACTTGACAGGCTGAAAGGCAGCACAGAGGTTCTTAACCTTGCCAATAAAAAAGGACAAGAAGTCATTACAGAGGGCTGACGAAGGAGTTAATGGAAGGTATTTGCGGGCCAAAGCAATTTGTTAATTGTGGAGAATAAAGCCCTTGTATTACCCTGACCATTAAGGATGTTATTAGAATAAAAGTCATCCTTAGACTTTAAAAGGGCAGCTTTGTATGCTTGGATATGATCTTCATATGCAATTGCATAGACCATCAATTCCGGTTTTTTTGGTGAGGCTCTCCAATTGTCGGGCTCTAGCTTTCATTAGCCTGAGCTCAGGAGTAAACCATGGAGCTGAGTGACAAAAAGTCACAACTCGTGTCCTGAGAGGAGCGTGACTATTGAGTGCTGAGAGACCAATACTGTTATAATGGTTGACTAGGTCCTCAGGCGATGTCAGGATCTGGGGGATGGAGAAGCTGTCCAGTGACTTTGAAAGAGCAAGGGGGCAGACATTTTTAAGATTTCTAAAAATAATGCTACGAGGTAAGTGCGTTCGCTTAGAATTATGAGTTAAAGACAACTCAAAATTTACCACATAATAATCAGAGATATTGAACTCATCAACATGCAGATTAGATGGAACAGTTGAGGGAGTGGTACAGACAAGGTCAAGTATATGGCCACCACAGTGAGTAGCCGAAGTTACATATTGAGTGAGGTCAAAACAATGCAGCAAATTAAGAATGTCAGCAGAATGAGGACATGTACTAGAGTCGACATGAAACTTAAAATCACCCAACACCAATGAGGCAGAAAATAAAGGATAATGCAAAGTTAATAATTCAAAAAAGACATAAAAGCAGATATTAAATTTGATTTTGGCGGACGATAAATCAGCAAAATCAGCAGTGGTTTTACTATAGCTATACTTAGGCCGAGACACTCGAATGTGGCTGTGAGTGGATGGACACGGTGTGAACGTTGTAGATGAAACGAAAGAGGACGGCCAACCGACCTCCACATTGCTTGCCAATGTACTTAAAACCAGGAGGAGTGGCCTCATTGAGGGCCATTTATTCACCTGGTTGTTGCCAGGTGTCAGTCAGTATAATGATGTCCATGTTGTTGTTCATGAGGAGATCAGCAATAAAAGAGAGTGCACATTGATCAAGCAGAATTTTATGTTTCGACTTGAGGCTGGATCATACATAGCTGGCCAACTTAAAGTCATGGGAACTTTCAATAGCACTGAAGAATCCACTGAGCACTGGGAACGAGAGCGGCGTAGGCAATTCCCCCAAACACAGGGAATATACCCGTAGTCAACAGCATGGTGGCAAGTAAATAAAATGGATTGAGAGTGTCGGTGAACATGTCGAGAGCAACGAGCATTGTATACGTCGGCGGGAAGCTTGTAGCTCCAGCACTTCAGCTGCAGAAGTGCACTAGCGGTGAATGTAATATGAGCCATAGAAACGTGGACAATCACCTCAACCGTGACACAGTTGACCCAATGGATTAATCTGACAGAAACGAGTACAACCAAAGCAGCTATAACTGTTATAAGCCGAACAGAAATGCCCATCACTCCACTAGTATGCATAGCCAGGTTAAAGCTCCACAAATCACGACCGCAAAGGAACATAACACAACCACACCCAAAGGAGAAAAGTATTTCTTAAGATCGTCTTTTCTATGACTGAGGAGAAATAGGTAATTTCTTAATTTTGTATTAACAAAGGCTTACCAATTTCTGAATTATTTCTCCTAAAACCCCCTTAGGAGAAAAAAGGAGAAAAATCTAAGCATTTATTTGTAAGATATTCTAGAGACAAATGAGAAAAGCCTAAGATCTCATTCTACACTGATAGACTACTGAATGATGTCTTAGATGTTTCTCATTTATGTCTTATATGAACCTTTAAAGAGAATAATCTTCTATTCAGACATAAGAGAAATCCAAGTAAGAAACATAAGACACCACTGAGATTTTAAGTTAAACTGGGTGAGATCTTATTTATTTCTTATCCATGTCTAGTTGAAAGCTGCATTACTAATGCCTGGAGAAACTCCTAAGACATACAGTTAATGATGAGGAGATGCAGTTGGTTCACAATTTTTATTGTATAAAAAGAATTAGTGCAACTGAATTGTAAACATTTCAACAGCATTTATATAAGTTTATAACAGTGTAAACACAAAACATGTATACAAACATAAAAAGCAATGTTTCATAACGTAGAAAACAATATCTACCAACATAGTAAATAGTACTAACTAAATGAAGTACACATAGTAAATAGAAAAACTGCACAACAATGTAAACAGTAAGAGACGACAGTTCTTAGAGTGGAACGGCACCGAATTTTCAGTGCATAATTAAATGGCTGAGATGATTTAAATGGTCAGTCACAGGGGTTTGCTATAAAATGCTGAATTCTATAGAACGTTAGAGTCAAAATTGTGGTGTTGATAGGAACTAGACGGCCACCTCTAAAAGCTCCCTCACAGAAAGTAAAGTCTAAAATGTATTGTAATCATTTTATTCTGCTCATGGAGGAAGAATATTTAAATAATTTAATTTAACCTTTTTTTTCTTTAGATTGCATTTTTCCCTTAAATAAACATTAGTCGGATCACTGGTGACATTTGGATTAAATGGTTTTATTTGTTTTGTAGTCACTGTTGATATAGCTATTTTATTTATTATCCAAAACCATCAATGATCCAACACGTGTCTGAGGTATTGAATACGTAATGTTGATGATGGTGAAACAGTGGAGAATTTGAAATAAGTTCTCATTGGGAACTACTGTGCTTTATAACTCCCTGCATGTTCCTCTCTGCCATTAAAATACAGTTTAAGCCAAAACTTTAATACAAAACTACCATAAAACAATGTGTCAGACATCATACATCAGGCAGCACATCTATAAGCAATAATACATGAGAGGGAGTGCTTTAACGTGAGATATTGGCATGAGTGTGCTGCAGCTGTAGATCGAAGATCAGAACACCCGTGCCAATCTTTTACATTAAAACACGATCTCGAGGGTATTATTGCGATTATACCACAGTTTCTTTATCGCCATTTACTGTTAGATTTTGAGATATAGAGGACAGAAGAAACGATTTGTTTATCAGCCTTCCGCGAGGTAAAATGGTTCCATTCTATTGTTACCCCGTAGCTAAGCCCTTCAGTCATTAAAGTCAAGGAACAGAATTACCAACAACTGTTCATTATACAGACAATAACACAAATACATCAATTAGTAAGTTTTAATTTATTAAAAATAATGTTTATTTACATTCAGCAAATAAAATGGGTGAGTTTATAAGGCAGGCTGTTACTAAGATCCACTATTCTACCAACTGAAACAAATCGGAGTGAGATTGTAACGCCGACGGGAGTTCGGAGACAAACGCAGACTGTGGAGTGACGTTAGGAGGCTGAGTTGGAAGGTAACTTTAGTCAGTTGCTTTATTTGGTAGGAGCTAGGAAAACCAGGCATGAAACCTTGTTGTGTAGCAACGAGGTGGTGACTGAATGGGCCTAAATAGAAGAGGGAGAGAGAGGCGAAACCGGGAACAGGTGCAGGTGATTAGTAGGCAGGCGAGGAAGAGCGAGGCAGATTGCGTGTGTCGGGAGCCACGCTGGAAGGGGGCGTGACAGTACCCCCCCTCGAAGGACTCGTGCCGGCGGGGGCGCGGCGGGAGCCGGATCACCGGAGGAGCGAGGAGGACCTGTGTGGGCGGCCGCGCGGCCTGGGGGCCGGCCGGTCGGGCCGTGCGGCGTGGAACTCCTGGATGAGGAGGGGGTCCAGGATGTCCTTCGCATCCACCCAGCAGTTCTCTTCAGGACCGTAGCCCTCCCATTCCACCAGGTACTTGATGCTCGCAACTCGCCGGCGGGAGTCCAGGAGGCGATGGACCGCGTAGGCGGGAGGCCCCAGCGGGTCGGTGGGTGGAGGCTGTTCCGCAGGAGAGGTCTCAGCCAGCGGACTGGGGACCCAGGGTTTCAGGAGTGACACATGGAACGAAAGAGAGATGCATAGATGAGCAGGCAGTTGCAATCGGTATGTGACGTCATTGACGCATTGAACGATCTTGTACGGACCCAAAAATCGGGGAGAAAAAGAGGTACTTCCCTGGATGTTGTGCAGCCCCCGGGTCGACAGCGGTGTCGGTCAGCGTGCCTCTTGTACCAACGGATGGCCTTGTCGATGTTGTGGTGGACCTGGCAGCAGACGTCCTCGCTGCGGCGAAACCAGTCGTCGACGGCCGGGGCGTCCGAGGGCGTGGAGTCCCAGGGCACGAAAGAGGGTTGGAAGCCCAGGACGCACTGGAACGGCGTGAGACCGGTAGAGGAGTGACGGAGGGAGTTCTGGGCTATTTCAGCCCAGGGAAGAAATCGTGACCAGTCGTGGGGGTTGTGAAGGCAGTAGCATCTGAGGAATTTCTTGAGCTCCTGGTTGGAGTGCTCACACTGACCGTTTGTTTGAGGGTGGTAGCCCGAGGAGAGGCTGACGGAGGAACTCAACTTGTCCATAAAAGCGCGCCACACTGCAGAGATGAACTCTGGCCCTCGGTCCGAGAGGATGTCTTCGGGGATGCCAAAGTAGCGGAAGACTTGTTCAAACAGGCATTCTGCCATCTGGAGTGTGGTGGTGAGTTTGGGAAGAGGAATGAAGTGGACGGCCCATGAGAAGCGGTCGACTACGGAGAGGACGGCCGTGAATACTTGGGAGGATGGGAGGTCCGTTATGAAGTCCAATGCAATGTGAGACCAGGGCCGTTGCGGCACGGGCAGTGGGTAGAGCAGGCCAGATGGAAGAGCGTGAGGGGTCTTTGCTTGCACACAAATGCCGCAGGAAGCCACGAAGCGGTGCACGTCTTTGCGCATGTTTTCCCACCAGTAGCGCGATGTCAGGAGCTGGTGGGTCCGGGTCTCCCCAGGATGGCCGGAACACAGGGACAGGTGAGCCCAGGTGAGGAGGCGGTCGTGGAAATCCAAGAGCACGAACTTCTTGCCAGGTGGACACTTGGGTGGAACGCGCATCTGGGAGAGTCTTTCGTCCAGTTCGCGTTCGAAGTCCCACTGGATTGCTCCGATGGTGCATGAAGCCGGGAGGATGGGTGTGGGTTTTTCCTGGGTGGTTGGTTCTGGGTCGAGGCTGCGTGACAGAGCGTCCGCTTTCGTGTTCCTTGAGCCCGGGCGGTAGGTGATGGACAACGAAAAGCAGGAGAAAAAAGGGACCAGCGGGCCTGGTGGGAGTTGAGGCACTTGGCCGAGCGGAGGTATTCCAGGTTTTTGTGGTCAGTGTAGACTGTGAAGGGATGTTTGGAGCCCTCAAGCCAGTGCCGCCACTCTTCCAAGGCCAGTTTGATCGCCAACAGCTCGCGGTCTCCCACGTCGTAGTTGCGCTCGGCGGGGGTGAGTTTAAGTGAGAAGAAAGCCACTGGGCACAGCTTGGGTGAATCGCCGAGATGCTGAGAGAGGACGGCCTCTACTCCGATTGAGGACGCGTCGACCTCCAGAGTGAAGGGGCGTTCCGGATCGGGATGGCCCAGGACTGGAGCGCGGGGCGAACGCTGACTTGAGTGCACAGAAGGCCTGCTCGGCTTCAGGGGACCAGCGGAGAGAACGAGGGTTGCCTTGCAGAAGTGTGGTGAAGGGCACCACCGTGCGGCTGAAACTCCTGATGAAACGGCGGTAGAAATTGGCGAAGCCCAGAAAGCACTGCAGCTGTTTGGACCCCGGCGTGGGCCAGTTGAGGACGGCGGAGAGTTTGGAGCTGTCCATGGTGACCCCGGAGGGAGAGATCACGTACCCAAGGTAACGCACTGACTGGGTGTGGAATTCGCACTTTCCTGCCTTTACTCGGAGATAGTGGAGACGAAGCCTTTCGAGTACCTGGCGAACGTGGGAGACGTGGGTGGCAAAGTCCGGTGAGTGCACCAGGATGTCGTCCAGATACACGGTCACAAAATGGCCCAGCATGTCCCGAAGCACGTCGTTAATGAACGCCTGAAAGAAGGAGGGAGCGTTCGCCAGACCGAAGGGCATCACCAGGTACTCGTAGTGACCTGAGCTGGTGCTGAAGGCGGTCTTCCACTCGTCGCCCTCCCTGACACGGACCAGGTTGTACGCATTCCTGAGGTCTAGCTTGGTGTACCAGTGGGATGTGCGGAGCTGTTTGAGGGCCGAGGGTACCAGCGGAAGGGGGTAGGCATCGTAGGAGCGATGCGGAGGAAGAGGAGGAGGCGAGTCTGACGCGAAGATCGAAGCCAGGTCCCTGTATTGGTCGGGCACGTTATCCAGGAGAGGTACAGGATCCGAGAGCGGGAGTGTGTTAACCTGTAGAGTTGGACGGAGCAGACAGTGATCCTGGCACCACGGGGACCAGCGGACGAGCTCGCGGGCGGACCATGAGATGAGAGGATCGTGTCGGCGAAGCCAGGGAAGTCCCAGGATGACGGAATAGCTTACGGGAAGGAGAGTGATGGACTCCTGGTGGGTGGCGCTGGTGAGCAGGCTGAGAGGAGCGGTAACCTTGGTGAGCAGTCCCGGGCCAGGTAGACGTTCGTCGACCGCTGTGATCCGGCGTCCAACCGGGAGTGTGGAACAGGGGATCCTCCATTTGGTGACGAGGCGGTCATTGATGAAGTTCCCCTGGGCGCCGGAGTCGATCAGGGCTGTGAGAGATACGTCAGCGTGAGCGAGTCACAAGAGTATCGGCAGTGTAAAGGAGGAATCAGGAGGGAGTCGACTCACCCGGGATGTGCGTGCCGGATCCCTGGCACGCATATGGGTCAATCCGGCGGGCGGAGCAAGGTCACAGGCAGGACGGAGACGGTTCGAGCCACAGTAACAACAGAGACCCTGTTCGAAGCGGCGGCGGCGTTCTTCGGTGGAGAGTTGAGCGCAAGCGATCTCCATGGGCTCAGACGGAGGCGAGGGATCGCGGGAGTCAGGGAGGACAGCCCGAGGAACAGGGCGATGAGCAGAGGCAGGCCGGGGGACGAGGAACTGGTCCAGGCGGATGGTGTGGGTGATGAACTCCTCCAGTGACAGGCCGAGGTCACACCCGGCCAATTCTCTCCTGAGATCGGGACGCAGACCTTGATGGAACGCGGAGAGAAGGGCAGGAGTGTTCCATCCACTTTGAGCCACCAGGGTGCGAAAGTGAAGGGTGTAGTCGGCAGCAGCGTGACGACCCTGGCGTAGAGTGAGCAAGACGTCACCGGTGGATCGTCCCTCGCGGGGATGTTGAAACACGGCACGGAAGGCAGTCAGGAAACGGCCGTAATCGCTAGCCTCTTCGCCTTGTTGGGTCCAGATGTCGGTGGCCCAATCCAAAGCTCGACATGAGAGGAGGGAGACTACCAAGGCGATGTGAGCTGCGTCGGACTCTGGCGGTGAGTGAGCGAAGTACAGGTCACACTGCAGAAGGAATCCCTCACAACGTTCCGGGTCGCCGTCGTACTTCCCCGGCAGGGGGATTCTGTACGCGGAATGATGCACCCGCGGTGGGCTGGGAGGAAGCGGAAATGAGGCAGGAGGCACCGCGGCGGCGGTGGGCGGCGTGAGTTGTGACACGCGTTGAGTGAGCTTGCTAACCGAGAGAACCAGCGTGTTGAGCGAGCGTTGATTGTCCGCCAACAGAGAAACCGCGTTAGCCACTTCCTGGAGCTGGGAGCGGAGTTCGGCGAGCTGCTCCACTGTAGTAGGGGTGTGGCTGGCACCACTAGCCGCTGTCTCCTTGTCAAGGCTACACAAACTGTAACGCCGACGGGAGTTCGGAGACAAACGCAGGCTGTGGAGTGACGATGGGAGGCTGAGTTGGAAGGTAACTTTAGTCAGTTGCTTTATTTGGTAGGAGCTAGGAAAACCAGGCATGAAACCTTGTTGTGTAGCAACGAGGTGGTGACTGAATGGGCCTAAATAGAAGCGGGAGAGAGTGGCAAAACCGGGAACAGGTGCAGGTGATTAGTAAGTGGGCGAGGAAGAGTGAGGCAGATTGCGTGTGTCGGGAGCAACGCTGGAAGGGGGCGTCACAGAGATCCTAACCAAAGTCTAGGATCCCATTTGATTGGTGATTATAAATTTGTATGATGAAGCTCTTAATGCTAATCTTATCAGTCAGAAATGTAAGGGGAGAGTTACAGAGCATCAGCAGCTTCTCAGGGTTAAGAGCTGGACTTACAGATGAACGAAGCTCCAATCAGCCACGGATGGTTTTTAATGAAAGACGCCGAGTTTAACTCCAGCAATCGACGTCTTTGTGAGGGATAAAGCTGATTCAGTTCATTTTTGTTGATGAGACTACAACTGATCTTCAGTTTCGTTGCTCTTCAGTCGAGCTCTGAATCCATTGAGAGCCGGGACTTTAATTTAAAGGATTGACTTTGTGTCACTTTTCCAGCATCCAAATCCTAATGGTGATAAACCTTTGGCTCAGGTTGGTCATTAATACACTGCTCAAAAAAATAAAGGGAACACTTAAACAACACAATATAACCCCAAGTAAATCAAACTTCTATGAAATCAAACTGTCCACTTAGGAAGCAACAATCAATTTCACATGCTGTTATGCAAATGTAATAAACAACAAGTGGAAATTATTGGCAATTAGCAAGACACACTCAATAAAGGAGTGGTTCTGCAGGTGGGAACCACAGACCACTTCTCAGTACCTATGCTTTCTGGCTGATGTTTTGGTCGCATTTGAATGTTGGTGGTGCTTTCACACTCGTGGTAGCATGAGACAGACTCTACAACCCACACAAGTGGCTCAGGTAGTGCAGCTCATCCATGATGGCACATCAATGATCTTCAGCAGGCCACAAATGTGCATGTGTCCGCACAAATGGTTAGAATCCGACTCCATGAGTATGCTATGAGAGCCCGACGTCCACAGATGGGGGTTGTGCTCACAGCCCAACACCGTGCATTACACTTGGCATTTGCCAGAGAACACCAGAATTGGCAAATTCGCCACTGAAAGCACAGATGAAAGCAGGTTCACACTGAGCATGTGACAGACATGATAGAGTCTGGAGACGCCATGGAGAGTGATCTGCTGCCTGCAACATCCTTCAGCATGACCGGTTTGGCAGTGGGTCAGTAATGGTGTGGGGTGGCATTTCTTTGGAGGGCCACACAGCCTCCATGTGCTCGCCAGAGGTAGCCTGACTGCCATTAGGTACCGAGATGAGATCCTCAGACCCCTTGTGAGACCATATGCTGGTGCGGTTGGCCCTGGGTCCCTCCTAATGCAGGACAATGCTAGACCTCATGTGTCTGGACTGTGTCAGCAGTTCCTGCAAGATGAAGGCATTGAAGCTATGGACTTCAGCTGGGGACCGCCCGTTCCCCAGAGCTGAATCTGATTGAGCACATCTGGGACATCATGTCTTGCTCCATCCACCAACATCACGTTGCACCACAGACTGTCCAGGAGTTGGCGGATGCTTTAGTCCAGGTCTGGGAGGAGATCCCTCAGGAGACCACCCGCCTCCTCATCAGGAGCATGCCCAGGCATTGTAGGGAGGTCAGGCAGGCCACACACAATACTGAGCCTCATTTTGACTTGTTTTAAGGACATTACATCAAAGTTGGATCAGCCTGTAGTGTGTTATTGGTTAATAAATTTGATTTCCATTGATGATTTTTGTGTGATTTTGTTGTCAGCACATTCAACGATGTACAGAACAAAGTATTCAATGAGAATATTTCATTCATTCAGATCTAGGATATGTTATTTGAGTGTTGCCTTTATTTTTTTGAGCAGTGTAGCTTCATCTTCCAATTTTAAATTGCTTTGAAAATCAATAGATTTTATAAACTCATTATAGCTTTCATTTCGGCAGTGTTTTTCTTGTGTCATTATAACTTGGCTGCTTTTTAGGGCGTCCTTGCTAGTTTACGTGTGTATGCCCGCAGAGTAATACTTGTAGAGTGTCGGTCACAGTACCGTTATCATGAATAATGTCACGGGAAAAACGTCTCAGCCAATCAGATTGCGGGGTTGGAACTAACTGTGGTATAATTAACAATTTCATGAAATAATTTTCTTTGAGGGAGCTTACTCAAAAGGCAATAATCTCTTCAGATACAGTGGGGCAAAAAAGTATTTCGTCAGCCACTGATTGTGCAAGTTCTCCTACTTAGAAAGATGAGAGAGGTCTGTCATTTTCATCTTACAGTGGTATGAAAAAGAGTTTGGGCACCCCTGATAATTTTCATGATTTTTCTTTATAAATCATTGGTTGTCCAGCTCAGCAATTTCAGGTAAATCTATCATATAGCAGATGAACACCGTGATATTTGAGAAGTGAAATTAAGTTTATAAGTTTTACAGAAAGTGTGCAGTAATTATTCAAACAAAATTAGGCAGGTGCATAAATTTGGGCACCCTTGTCATTTGAATACCTTTAGCACTAATTATTGGAACACAAAATTTGTTTTGTAAGCCCATTGACCCTTGATCTACATACACAAGTGAATCCAACTCTGAGAAAGGGTTAAGGTGGCCAATTGGAAGTTTTTCTCCTTTGCATCTTCTCTGAAGAGTGGCAACTTGGGAGCCTCCAAAACAACTCTCAAATGGCCTGAAAACAAAGGTTGTTCAACATCATGGTCAGGGAAAGGGAAAAAGCTCTCTCAGAGATTTCAGCTGTCAGTTTCCACTGTGAGGAACATAGTGAGGCAATTGGGACAGTTTCTAGTTAAGGAACTCCCGAAGTGGCAGACCAAGAAAAATCTCAGATAGGCAGAGGCGAAGGATGTGAGAACAGTCATAGTCAAGCCACAGCCCACCACCAAAGACCTACAACCTCATCTTGCTGCAGATGGTGTCACTGTTCATTGTTCAAACTATACAGCGCACTTTGCACAAGGAGAGGCTGTATGGGAGAAGTAATGCAGAAGAAGCCTTTTCTGCAGACACGCCACAAACGAGTCACTTGAGGTGTGCTACAGCACATTTGGACCAATCCAGCTTCATTTTGGAATAAAGTGCTGTGGTACTGATGAAACTAAAATTTGAGTTATTTGGACATAACAATGAGCGGAAAAAGAACACAGCATCCCAAGACAAACACTGCTTGCTACCCACAGTAAAATTTGGTGACGGTTTTCCGTCATGCTGTGGGACTGTGTGGCCAGTGCAGGTACTAGGAATCTTGTTAAAGTTGAGGGTCGCATGGACTCCAGTTAATATCTCCAGATCTTGAGAACAACAATGTTCAAGTAATCAGTGACAAAGTTGCACCGAGGCCAACGACCCCAAACACCTGCTCAAAATCTCTAAGGCATTCATGCAGAGAACCAGTACACAAACGTTCTGGAATGGCCATCTCAGTCCCCAGACATGAATATTACTGAAAAATGTGGGCTGTCCCATGCTCGGAAACCATCAAACCTGACTGAACTGGAGATGTTTCTAAAGAAGAAATGGTCCAAAGCACCTTCAACCAGAATCCAGACTGAAGCTGTAGGAAGCGTTTAGCGGCTGTTACTTTCTACAAAGGAGCATCTACTAAATATTGATGTAATTTTTCTGTTGGGGTGCCCAAATTTATGCCACCTGCCTATTTTGTTTGAATAATTACTGCACACTTTCTGTAATCCTATAAACTTCATTTCACTTCTCAAATATCACTGTGTTCATCTGCTCTATATGATATATTTCAACAAACTCAAGTTGCTGATCTGAACAACCAATGATTTATAAACTAAAATCATGAAAATTTATCAGGGGTCCCAAACTTTTTCATACCACTGTAGCTTCTACACTTCAACTATGAGAGACAAATGAGAAAAAAAATCCAGGAAATCACATTGTAATCACACCAGATTTGCACACGCTGTAGCTGGTAATTTTTAGCCCATTCCTCCATGCAGAATCTCCTCTAGAGCAGTGATGTTTTGGAGCAACACGTACTGTTCAACTCCCTCCACAAAATGTTCAAAGGGGCTGAGGTCTGGAGACTGGCTAGGCCACTGCAGGATGTTGAAATGTTTTTTTTAATGGAGCCACTTGTTTTCGTTGCCCGAGCGGTGTGGTTTGGGGATCATTGTCATGCTGGAAGACCCAGCCACCACGTTTCCATGTTTCATGCTGGTCACTGATGGAAGGAGGTTTTGGCTTAAAATCTCACGATACACAAGGCCCCGTTCATTCTCCTTCCCTTAACATGGATCCAGTCCGTCCTGCCCCCTTTCCAGAAAACAGCCCCCGAAGCATGATGTTTTCCACCCCCATGCTTCACAGTAGGTATGGTGTTTTTGGGATGGAACTCAGCATTCTTCTTCCTCCAAACACGGCGAGTTGAGTTTTTACCAAAAAGTTCTATTTTGGTTTCATCTGACCACATGATATTCTCCCAAACCTCTTCTGGATCATCCATATGCTCTCTGGCAAACTTCAGACGGGCCTGGACATGTACTGGCTTAAGCAGGGGGACACGCTTGGCACTGCAGGATCTGAGTCCCTCTCGGCATAGTGTGTTACTGAGATGGTAGCCTTTGTTACTTTGGTCCCAGCTCTCTGCAGGTCATTCATCAGGTCCTTCCATGTAGTTCTGGGATTTTTGCTCTCTGTTCTCATGATCATTTTGACCCCATGGGATGAGATCTTGCGTGGAGCCCCAGATCGAGGGAGATTATCAATGGTCTTGTATGTCTCCATTTTCCTACAATTGATCTCACAGTTGATTTATTCACACCAACCTGCTTTCTTATTGTATATTCACTTTTCTCAGCCTGGTGCGGGTCTATAATTTTCTTCCTGGTGTCCTTCGATAGCTCTTTGGTCTTGGCCATGGTTGAGTTTGGAGTCTGACTGTTTGAGGCTGTGGACAGGTGTCTGTTATACAGATAAAGAGGTCAAACAGGTGCCATTAATACAGGTAATGAGTGGAGGACAGAAGAGCTTCTTAAAGAAGAAGGTTTTCCTGGATTTTTTTTCTGATTTTGTCTCTCATAGTTGAAGTGTACCTATGATGAAAATTACAGACCTATCTCATATTTCTAAGTAGAAGAACTTGCACTATCAGTGGCTGACTAAATACTTTTTTGCCCCACTTTATCTGGTTCCTCTCACCACCGTGAACAATTCTGACTCAAGAAGTTTCTCTAGAATGAAGTGTTTCACACCAAACCTTTCACGACGGGGCTGTACAGGAGGGATGGAGATGTACGCAGGTTCAATGTATATGACCATAGTGGTTTATTTAAACGAGTAAGGGTGCAAACAACGGTATAAGAACACGGGACCTCGGGAAGGCCCCCTCTGGAACAGACGACCTTCTGGGAGGCATCTGGAGGCTTAACGGCCCACGAGACGGCCTGACTAGGCTTGACAGCATGGGGGCGGACGACCGCGGCCAATACCGTATAGCGAGACTAACGGAAGGGCTGGGAAGGCCCGGACTCGGGACGGAAGGGCTGGGAAGGCCCGGACTCGGGACAGAAGGGCTGGGAAGGCCCGGACTCGGGACAGAAGGGCTGGGAAGGCCCGGACTCGGGACAGAAGGGCTGGGAAGGCCCGGACTCGGGACAGAAGGGCTGGGAGGCCCTGACTCCGGACGAAGGCTGGAAAGGCCCGTACTCCGGGGACAGAAGGGCTGGGAAGGCCGGACTCGTGACAGAAGGGGCTGGGAAGGGCCGGACTCGGGACAGAAGGGCTGGGAAGGCCCGGACTCGGGACAGAAGGGCGCTCGGGAAGGCCCGGACTCGGGACAGAAGGGCTCGGAAGGCTTAAACTCGGGACAGACCTATGAAGTTAATGTGGCCAGCGGCTCAGTAACCGAGCTAAGCGGCTCATCACCCAAACTAAGCTGCGCAAATAAGGCGGCTAGCAACTCATCTACCTAGCTATGAGTCGCAAGGTGGTTAGCGGCTCAACGACCGAGCTAAGTGTGGCTATCGGCTGGGCAGCGGGGCTAAGCGGCAAGGACCACGCAGTTAGCAGCTCAACGACCAAGCTAAACCATGCAGACGACTCAAAAACGGGGCTAACCGGCAAGGATGGGGCAGCTAGCAGCTCATTAACCGACCTAAGCACCGCCAATGGCTCGGGAACAGGGTTAACCGACGAGGATAAAGTGGTTAGCGGCTCGACGACCGATCCACGCGTTGCTATCGACTCGGAAGCGTGGCTAATGCACGTACAAACAGGGCAGTCAAGGTCAGTGGTGAAGCTAACGGGCGCAGTCCGAGCCCACAACTCGCCAAAATAAAATAACAGAAAAAACAGGGGCAGGGCTCGGATCCTAACATTCAGTCCACTGAGTTTGTGTTCAGTAAACGATTCTATTTCTTGGGTTTTGATTTTGACCCAGATGTCATCTTGGGGAAAATCAGGCACTGGATGCTGTGGGCTGTTTTGAGGAAAAGCCTATTTGTGCAGGTCTTCCAAACTTTTAGAGTTTTACAGAGTTTGACAATTAAATGACAGACCAAATAACTCTGAACAATAGCCAGGATACTGTTTAAATCTGTGAACATTTCTGTTAATTTGCATAACCAAATGTTCAGTTTAGAGTGAGTTTATCAAATTCACTGAAAGAGTAGATGTTAATGCATGAATTGGATACATGGGAAATTAATGTATTGTTTTTCTTATCATATTGCTAATAAAAGCCATGATGATTAGTCCATTCCATTCCTCTTTGCTTCGAAGCTAATCTACTAATCATTTCCAGCTGCTCAAGATTGCAGTATTATTCCCTATAGCAATAACTGGTAAAACTACCGACTGTAAAATTTGTTGACCTTCTCTCCTGACTGTGTGTTATTCTTTATTGATCATTAGGTTGATGAAGATATTTGTACATCCGATGAAGAACCATCAAGCTCTGTGGACCATCCTTACATAGCATTCCAAATGAAGACTATTAAAGTGGAAGAAGCTGAAGACGAAGCGTACCTTAGTAAGACAGCCTGCTGCATTACATTCAAGTTTGTAACTAAATAACTCTCACATATAAAACCTCACATTTCAGCCTTAAGGGTGGCATGGTGGCACATTGGTTAGCACTATCCTCACAGCTTAGTCTAGAGCTTTGAGTTCAGTTTCCATTTTGACTGCTGTCTGTGTGCATGTTCTCCCTGTGTCTATGTGGGTTTCTGTTGGCTTTTTCCCCACAATCCGAACATCTTACGTCAGTTGGCATCTCTAAATTAATTCTGTGTGTTGCTGTACATCTTGCTTGGGATGGACTGGTTCCCCTGTCCCAGATTTGTTCCCTATGCTGCCCGGCCTACTATGACCCGGAGTTGGATTAACTTTGAAATCTAGTCCCACAACAGTTGTTTTAACCCTCAATTGTGTTTTTGTACTTTGCATTTGTGCTTGAGATAACATTGCAATTTAAATGTTGGAACTTTAGGTGGAGGGAAATCAGACTCAGTGGGACACATCACCCCCACTGATCATCAGAGTGGAGGCTTCCAGAAGAAAGAAGAACCTGAAGATGAAGACGACATCTGTAAGGCTTTCACATTTACAGCATTTAGCAGATGATCTCATCCAACTTTCCTTCATGCTGAGAAGTTGAACGTTAAGGAATATGATAAAATGTATAAGAAATAAAACTGAGATTATCTTAAAACAGAGAATATCAGTGAGTCCCTTGGCAGTGTGTAGTTCAGTATAAATGCAGTCACTGAAGATTCTCCTCTCATCTAGCAGCTAACAGTTTTGTTAGTTTGACATCTTCAGTCAACAGAGCTAGGGGAAGGGGGGATAGGATCCTCCATCCTCTGATATGGTGTGAATAGAGATGTGAAGGCTGGACTTCCCTAACACAGTATCCAGCTGGGATCTTGTTATAAACATTCTTTTCTTCTCCCCATGATTGAAAATTGTTGTATAAGTGAAAGAATGATGATTTTTTAAAATGCTTATCACTTTATTATGATTTTTATGATGTACTGTTTAAGCCTCAGAACTCTTGTCAAATTGGAGCGGGCTATTCTGAAATATAATTATTTTTACAGACGTTTCAGTTTCTGTTATTTTCTTTTCTGCAGATAAGAGTGACACGCAGAAAGACTTCCCCTGCTCCTCCTGTACTCTTTCCGATGAATCACAAACTGGTCTCTATAAACACATCAGGAAATGCCACTCTGAAAAAGATGAGACCCTGCTGAAACCAGGAGAAGAACAGAATAAGGATGGGATGCTCACAATGTGCCCCTTTGATTCTCTTGACCATAAGATGTCTCATGAAACAGGAGAGAGGCCGTATCACTGCTCACAATGTGGGAAGAGTTTTGCTTATGGGAGTGCTCTTAAACAACATGAGCGCATTCACACAGGAGAGAAGCCATATCACTGCTCACAATGTGGGAACAGTTTTTCTCAAGATGAACATCTTAAACAACATGAGCGCATTCACACAGAAGAGAGGCCGTATCACTGCTTACAATGTGGGAAGAGTTTTGCTTATGGGAGTACTCTTAAACAACATGAGCGCATTCACACAGGAGAGAAGCCATATCACTGCTCACAGTGTGGGAAGAGTTTTTCTCGAGATAGTCATCTTAAACAACATGAGCGCGTTCACACAGGAGAGAAGCCATATTGTTGCTTACAATGTGGGAAGAGTTTCTCTCATGAGAGTCATCTTAAACGACATGAGCGCATTCACACAGGAGAGAAGCCATATCACTGCTCACAATGTGGGAAGAGTTTCTCTGAACAGTGTGTTCTTAAACGACATGAGCGCATTCACACAGGAGAGAAGCCATATCACTGCTCACAATGTGGGAAGAGTTTCTCTCATCAGAGTGCTCTTAAACGACATGAGCGCTTTCACATAGGAGAGAAGCCGTATTACTGCTCACAATGTGGGAAGAGTTTCTCTCAAAACAGGGATCTTGTACGACATGAGCGCATTCACACAGGAGAGAAGCCATATTGTTGTTCCCATTGTGGGAAGTGCTTTCGTCACAGGACTAGTTTTCAAGCACATCATCGCAATCACACAGGATAGACACCAGAGCATTGCAAATAGTGTTGGAGGAGCTTCACTTATTCAGATAGATTTAGAAAACACAAGTCCACAGGTGTCTGTTTCTTTCAGGTTGATGTTATAGATTTGTTGTGTGGTTGTTTTTTGAGAAAATACCTGAAACTAAAACAAAACAAAAATCAATCAAGGTGAATTAATGTTCTCATTGGAGAAGCAGACAGCAATTTATTGCATGCAATTAAGGGCGAATACACATCATAAACACAATGTGGAAATGACATCAAACATAAAATCCCCGGCTCTTACAGCATATACAGTACATTTCTATTTAGTTATGTCCAGACGTTAAGTCACGATTATTCTGCAACTTTTAGAAAATCTTTTCCCCCTTTCTAGGTGTATTCTCATCTCAGTCCCCAAGCGGTGTTCCCCCAGATATGGCCCAATCATTCTGCCCGAATTTTAATAATTGCATCAGCCCTTGGTCGTATAAGTTTAATTCAGATGCTGTTTCATTTATGTATCTTTATGGTTAATATATTTTTAATATTTAAATTATATGGTTATGCATAGCCGGCCTTAGTTATTATATATGTACGGTCTCCCATGAGCCAGACTGATTATGTTTTTACCACTAATGTGTTTTAAATATTTTTCTGTAAGGAACTATGAAGATACAAAGCACCCAATTTTTCACTCACCTGTACATCTTTTTAAATGTGATATAACATTAAACACGATTGATTGATTAATATTTGTTCCTTCTAAACTGTAGTTCATGACATTTTCACATACAAGGTTAAATCATAAAAAAACTTAATACAAATTTAGTTTGGGTTATTCTCAAAATCTTGGCGAGCACCTTGAATCAGATAGCAATAGCAAAAACACTCTTAAGGTCGAAAAACATCCTTAAGGCTAAAACACTCAAGAGCTCTGGGGTGAAAAACAGGTTTTGGTGAAAACACAAAACATAACAGTCAGTGTTGTTCATTAACACAATAATGGACAAATAGAAATCTAACAAAAATATAATAGAGATGTTAACAAAAACTTTAGACCTTCTGAAACATTCTTAATAAAGCCAAAGTTTTGTTGAGGACTTTAAATCTATTTGATCACTAATCAAACAAATGATTGGATATCATGTTGATTAGACACTAATTAACTAAATTAGACATTAACATGTGTAAAGCCCGGTTTAATGAATCATTTAGAGGTGCCAACCTAAAAATATTATACTATATCAAGCTACCTTCCCAGTGTCCCTGTCAACAACGTTATTTAATTAGCAAGACATAACAGCATCAGAAAAGTTCCTGCTTAACAAAACAAATTAATCTAAAACTGCTTTCAGTTGGTTTTAATCTTATTTGTGTTCTATAAACAAGGTCTGTTTGTACAGCCACGAAGCTGAGAATAGTCATAAGTATTCTGACAACTTTTCATTAAGCAAAGAATGTAAAACAATGCATAAAAATTAAAATTAATAAAGACATTAATGAAACTCTGTCAGTTGCCATTTTCTATGTCATTAGGTTATTGCAATGCTGTTTTATCTGCTCTCCCACAGAGCTCTATTATACACCTGCAGCCAGTCCAGAATGCTGCTGCCAGGGTTCTGACTCATAAGAAAAAGTTGGATTATATTCCACGTGTAAGACACTGGTTATCTGTAGGTTGTAAAATAGATTTTAAGGTTCTAGTTATGATTTTTAAATGTCTTCATGGTCATGCTCCTCTTTATCTTAGTGAATTGATTGTTAGATATGTTCCAGCTAGAGCTCCAAGGTCTTTCCACAGTAAATTGCTAGTAGTTCCTAGAACTCAGTTAAAGAGTGGAGAGGCCGCCTTCAGCCGCTACGGCCCAAAGCTTTGGAACTGTCTTCCTGAGGAGCTCTGACCCATTTATTTACTGAGCACTTTTTAAAAAGGGCCATAAAATATTTCTGTTTACATCTAACATTGCAATTTCAATTGCAAAACCTTAAATGTGGTCTTTTTATTTAGACTGACTTTTATTCTTTTCTCTTATTCTTTTAGCTTAATTATTGTCTTAATAGTAATTCCAGTTGACAGAGAACATTAGAAGAGCCCCACCTCTAGAGACTTTTAAATTCAGGCTGAAAACATTTCTATTTATGCAGGCTTTCAGCTCTGTTTAAAACGCAGTTCTCTTTGCACTTTTATTCTCTAAAGCCACTATTATCTTACTTTAATTTAGAAATTACTACTTCTGTTTTAGATCTATTGATTTTATTTTGTATTGTTTTATTTCTTTTTAAATCTTAAATGCATTATTCTGATTTTATTTTACTACAAGATAATTGGGTAACCTCATGTTATTAAGATAGAGGCTGGTTTCAGTGTTCATATTTACTATTCAAATAACTGGTTTCCCTTATTTTCCAGTCATAAGCGGAATGAGGTCATGGCCTGTTTATTCATTAAAATTAATTCATTTAGACTTAATGCTGTAATCTGTCACGCGCCACGGCAGCACGCACCGCTTCACGGACCAATCAGGAAGCCCCACCGCGATCACTCTGATCGCGTTCAGCTGTGGGGCTTCCTACAAAAGCGCGCTCGGCAGAGACTCAGATCGTGGGTTATTGATGTCGATGTATCAGTGCCAGTCGCATCCCTACGCGCCTCACCTCGTCTTGGCTCTACTTCTGTCCGTGGCTTCCGCTCTCCTCCGCGCTCGGCCGTGCCCGTCGTGCCCCTCGTGCCTTGCGTACCTCGCGTACCTACAGGTATCGCTCCTTTATTTACTTCCCTGTTTGTTTTGGTGTCCACCCGTTTTCCGGCAACGGCTTGGTTTTTGTTTCGTGCCCGTTTTCCGGCTTCGGCCTGGTTATGTTTCACACCCCTTTTCAGTCCTCGCCGTTTTTCTGTTCGCTGTGTTTCCTTTGGTTGTTTGTGCTATAAATAAAACCCCTTTCTTTTGAACCTGCGTTCGTCTCCTTACCTGTTAGACCCCCGTGCACGTTACATAATCCACTTCAAAGGCTTCTAACATCTTGTAGAATCCATGCCACATTGATTTCAGGCTGTATTATAGGTGTAATATAAGTTTCCTAATAAAGTACATAAGTGCTTAGTTCAGTTTATGTGTATTTTGCAATAGGGGCCAAGTTTCTTGGCAATAAATCTGATTCTGATAAGCATATTCATTAGTGCTCTCAGCATTTTGGTCCACACTGGATGTATCTGCAGGCATATTGTATGTGTCCTTCTTTATTTCCTATATTCTGTTTCTGCAAGGGAGAAATGGGTACTGTTCCCGATTTTGTTTCGGATTTGGATTAGATTTGTTAGAAACACTAGAACCATGAAACCATGTAGGGCAGCAGATAAGAGAAACTGGGTAGTTGGATCATAATCCCTTTTCAGGAGACAAAAGTATAAATTGTTTATTGTGCACTCAAATTCAGACAGAGTCAGGAAGCAAGCAAGTTCACTTTCCTATTGTGCTTTGAGAACTACAACAGACAGAGCTACAAAAGGGTAACCAGTCTGAGTAGTGTAATACTTAGGGAATAGCGAATGACTAGACACACATCAAGACTAGGGTTAAGAGACTGATGGATAAAGAAGAAAGTATGTGGTGGTGGGGTCTCTTATATGGTGCTTAAAAACTATTGTGCAGTTACAATGAACAAAATGGGCAGCATCTTTGCCTTCCTCACAGAAAAATGCAGTTAGATTACCTCAAAACTAGGTATTTTACCATGGGCATTATCCATCTTCAGATTAAATAGAAAATTTTCTGTTTCTGATTAACAATCTTTCCCATAAATCTTTCACTACTGATCCAGTAAGACAATGCAGTGAATGGTGCTTGAAAGTTTGTGAAGTCTTTAGTGTTCAAAATCCTAAAAATAGAGAAGCAAATGAACCAAATGAGATAAAATATTATAATTAGTAATTTATGTATTAGGGAAAATCATTCAATGTTACATACATGTTAGTGGCAAAAGTATGTGAAATTTTGCTTTCAGTATCTAGTGTGACCTCATGTGCAGCAATAACTGTAACTAAACATATCTGGTAACTGGTTCCTTAGCTTCAAGAAAATGTAGCCCATTCCTTCATACAGAACACCTACAACTCTATATGATGGTTCTCTCATTTTTATTAGGGATCTTCTTCAGTTTTCTCATTCAACATTTTAATATTGTGCTTCAGAATACATTTAAATTATGAAATATACTTTAAAAACTGATCTTCTATTCACATTAGAATAGTTTCTAAGGGTATAAGCAGTGACTTTGAAATCTAGAAAATTGTAGGTTGTTCTCTAATTTAGATCTGCATTGTATTTCTAATCAACTTCAGTTCAAGGTTTATAATCAATTGTTTGATTTTCTTTTGACATGTTTTGTGGTATTTTACTACAATACAAAATGTAAACATAAAATATAAACTGTATGGTTTTTAAATGGACACTAGCATTGCAACTTCCTTTCTGCAAAATGACCCGTCTTGTTGATATATGTCCAAATGAGAACTGAAATGAATTGTGCATCATGCAGAATTGAAACAATATTCTGTATGACATTAAGTTCAGAAGCGTCACAAGAAGGCTCTGAATATTTGATTAACTTTATAATCAGCATATACTCTACACATTGCATAGAACAGTGCAGGTTGAACTAGTTTGAGTTTTTGGCAAGACTTCGGATTTAATGTAATACTAATTAAAACGAAATATATTCTTTTAGTTACTGGTTTAAATCCATACTCTATGACTCTACTGCAGCCAGATTCAAATTATGATCATTATGATAATTGTTTGATTTTAAAATCTTATGACACGAAAATACATTAAACACATTTTTTTGCATTTTTTTCTCTGAAAGAACTGTCTATTTGCCATTCATGCAATTTTATTCATTAATTCCTTTAGTCAGTCATCTGCATATCAAGCCTGGAATCTAGATTTATAGATGACTGTAGCTGTTAAGACTTTAAACATAATTTGCTTAGTTTAATCACTTAGTTTTTTTTACCTTTTTAGAATTTATTACGTTTTAGACTTAGTTTTGCAACAAAATGCAGATGGTAAATATTTATATTGACATATTTATTTTCTTTAGTGCCTGAGAAGAATCAGATGGTTATTCAATGACAGAACATTCACTGTATCCACATGTACAGTGGGGCAAAAAAAGTATTTAGTCAGCCACTGATTGTCCAATTCTCCTACTTAAAGATGACAGAAGTCTGTAATTTATCATATGTACACTTCAACTATGAGAGATAAAATGAGATTTGGTCACCCACAAACACGCAAGATTTCTGGCTCTCACAGACCTGCAACTTCTTTAAGAAGCTCTTCTGTCCTCCACTCGTTACCTGTATTAATTTCACCTGTTTGACGTCGTTATCTGTATAAAAGACACGTCTCCACAGCCTCAAACAGTCAGTCTCCAAACTCAACCATGGCGAAGACCAAAGAGCTGTTGAAGGACACCAGGAAGAAAATTGTAGACCTGCAGCAGGCTGGGAAGAGTGAATACTACAATAGGCAAATAGGTTGGTTTGAATAAATCAACTGTGAGAGCAATTGTAAGAAAATGAAGGATATACAAGACCATTGATAATCTCCCTTGATCTGCGGACCCATGTAACATCTCATCCCGTGGGGTCAAAATGATCATGAGAACGTTGAGCAAAAATCCCAAAACTATACGGATGAACCTGATGAATGACCTGCAGAGAGCTGGGACCAAAGTAACAAAGGCTACCATCAGTAACACACTACGCCGAGAGGGACTCAGATCCTGCAGTGCCAGACGTGTCCCACTGCTTAAGGCAGTACATGTCCAGGCCTGTCTGAAGTTTGCCAGAGAGCCTATGAATGATCCAGAAGAGGTTTGGGAGAATATTATGTGGTCAAATGAAACCAAAATGGAACTTTTGGGTAATAATTCAACTCGTCGTGTTTGGAGGAAGGAGTTGCATCCCAAGAAAACCATACCTACTGGGAAGCATGGGGGTGGAAACATAATGCTTTGGCGCTGTTTTTCTGCAAAGGGGAGAGGACGACTGATCTGTGTTAAGGGAAGAATGGGCCCATGTATCGTGAGATTTTAAGCCAAAACCTCCTTTCATCAGTGAGAACATTGAAGATGGAATGTGGCTGGGTTTTCCACCATGACAATGATCCCAAACACACCACACGGGCAATGAAGGAGTGGCTCCATAAAAAGCATTTCAAGGTCCTGGAGTGGACTAGCCAGTCTCCAGACCTCAACCCCATAGAAAATTTGTGGAGGGAGTTGAAAGTTTGTGTCGCCCAGAGACAGCCCCAAAACATCCAACAAGATCTGCATGGAGGAATGGGCCAAAATACCAGCTACAGTGTGTGCAAACCTGGTGAAGACTTACAGGAAATGTTGCCAACAAAGGTTATGTTACATAGTATTGAGTTGAACTTTTGTTATTGACCACATACTTATTTTCCACCATAATTTACAATTAAATTATTTGTCTCTCATAGTTGAAGGATACCTATGATGAAAATTACAGACCTCTCTCATCTTTCTATGTAGGAGAACTTGCACAATCAGTGGCTGACTAAATACTTTTTTGCCCCAATCTATTTGCATTCAACCAAATAATCTAATTGATGAACAATACCCATTCCTGTCCATCCAGTCTCGAGGTGTTTCATTTTTGTTTAGGCTTACTTCTCACCCATTTCTAAGACACAGAGCGACAGAAACCAGCAATGGCTCCTCGAAGTACACGACAAATGAGATTCCAGCTAACTTGATCCCTGTCCAACTAAATGGATAGTGAATGGACAGTGAAAGATTGAACCAAATGCATAGTAAGAATAAAAATTCTACTCTCTCTTCACTGGAATATCCCAGGCAAAAATCAAACAATAGCCACTAATGGTGAAAGTTGAAATCTTAAGTTCAGCTTGCAATGAAAAGATCAAGTGGTGCATTGAGGAAACACTACAATGGATTTTCACCATTTGTTTCACCATTTGTAAAATCTGTTTACATTTTTAACTGATGTTGCCTTGAAAGTTTTGAGATTGTAGTTGTTGTCAAATTATCTGATCCATGAGCTGATTTGATTATGAATATAAATTTTAATTGCGTGGGATTTTTGTCTACATATTTTGGAGTTGAATGGTGCAAAAAAAGAGAAAAACATCAACATTACTTTGTTTAAATTGTACTGGGAAACCTCATGAGTGTCAAAGCCTGACAATACAGAGTGGCACCGGCCAACATGGTCTTATGCAGGGTGATCAGCCAGTCACATATGCATCAGAACAGAACTGTGTGCCAATGGAGAAGGAATGCCTTAGCATTGTGCTTGCATTTCAACGCTTTCACATATGGCCACGCAAAAGTTAAGGTGGAGACTGACCACAAACTGCTGATAGCCATCTTCACCAAGTCTGTACTGCACGCACCAAAGTCCCTCCATAGTCGGGGATTCATAAACACAGAGCTTTGTGGTGATCTGGGATGTTGGATTGTTAGCTTCTTGCCTCTTAAAAGTGATCGTTCAGGTTTGTTGATTGCTGGAGAGGAGGGTTACTGATGTCTCATGTGATATTACCACTAGGGACTGTGGTAGCCTAGCAGTTAAGATATTGGACTATAAACCAGAAGGTACAGGGTTCCAATTCCGTGCTTGAACTGTAAGTTATACTCTGTACCAGTATGTCACTCTGGATGAGGACGCCTGCTAAATTACATGAATTTATATGTGATCCCTCTTGGCTGTGTTACCTTCTTGTTCTTTCTAGTTTCTACTTTCTAGTTATGCTGTTATAGCTAGAGCGGCAGAAGGTCAATAAGAGCTCTGGTACTCTTAGACACAAAAAACCCTACACACCTTCAAATTAACTGCTAGAGGTTCACATTTTTTTTCTTTTTGCCACTCACAGATACAGTGGTGCTTGAAAGTTTGTGAACCCTTTAGAACTTTCTATATTTCTGCATAAATATGACCTAAAACATCATCAGATTTTCACACAAGTCCTAAAAGTAGATAAAAAGAACCCAGTTAAACAAATGAGACAAAAATATTATATTTGGTCATTCATTTATTGAGGAAAATAATCCAATATTACATATTAGTGAGTGGCAAAAGTATGTGAACCTCTAGAATTAGCAGTTAATTGGAAGTTGAAATTAGTCAGGTGTTTTAACTCAATGGGATGACAGTCAGGTGTGAGTGGGCACCCTGTTTTATTTAAAGAACAGGGATCTATCAAAGTATGCTCTTCACAACACATGTTTATGGAAGTGTATCATGACACGAACAAAGGAGATTTCTCCAGACCTCAGAAAAAGAGTTGTTGATGCTCACCAGGCTGGAAAAGGTTACAAAACCATCTCTAAAGATTTTGGACTCCACAAATCCACAGTCAGACAGATTGTTTACAAATGGAGGAAATTCAAGACCATTGTTACTCTCCCTAGGAGTGGTCGACCAACAAAAATCACCTCATGAATAAGGCGTGCAATAGTTGATGAGGTCACAAAGGACCCCAGGGTAACTTCTAAGCAACTGAAGGCCTCTCATATTGGCTAATGTTAATGTTCATGAGTCCACCATCAGAGGAACACTGAACAACAATGGTTTGCATGGCAGGGTTGCAAGGAGAAAGCCACTGCTCTCCAAAAAGAACATTGCTGCTCGTCTGCAGTTTTCTAAAGATCACATGGACAAGCCATGTTTAGTGGACGGATGACACCAAAATAGAACTTTCTGGTTTAAAAGAAAAGTGTTATGTTTGGAGAAAGGAAAACACTGCATTCCAGCATAAGAATCTTATCCCATCTGTGAAACATGGTGGTGGTAGTATCATGGTTTGAGCCTATTTTGCTGCATCTGAGCCAAGACGGCTTGCCATCATTGATGGAGCAATGAATTCTGAATTATGTCAGAGAATTCTAAAGGAAAATGTCAGGATATCTGTCCATGAACTGAATCTCAAGAGAAGGTGGGTCATGCAGCAGGACAACGACCATAAGCACACAAGCACACAACTCTTTCTACCAAAGAATAATTAAAGAAGAATAAACTTAATGTTTTGGAATGGCCAAGTCAAAGTCCTGACCTTAATCCAATCAAAATGTTGTGGAAGGACTGAGCAGTTAATGTGAAATTAAATCCACAAACATCCCAGAGTTGAAGCTGTTCTGTACAGAGGAATGAGCTAAAATTCCTCCAAGCCAGTGTGCAGGACTGATCAACAGTTACAGGAAACATTTAGTCACAGTTATTGCTGCACAGGGGTTCACACCAGATACTGAAAGCAAAGGTTCACATACTTTTGCCACTCATTAATAGGTGATACTGAACTATTTTCCTCAATAAATAATTGACCGTGTAATATTTTTGTGTCATTTGTTTAACTGGTTTCCCTTTATCTACTTTTAGGAGTTGGTGAAAATCTGTTGACGTTTTAGGTCATATTTATGCAGAAATATAGAAAGTTCTAAAGGGTTCACAAACTTTCAAACACCACTGAATGTGATATTGGATCAATTTCTATAATCTGTTTATCATATCAGTTTAACTGGTTCGCTTTAAGTAATTGTCAAATCAGATTTATTTATATAGTGTTTTTTTACAGTGGAGCATTGTCTCAAAGCAACTTTACAAGTTTAGATTATCTCCTAATAACTACGTCCAATCCCAAATTGAGCAAGCCTAGGGCGACAGTGGCAAGGAAAAACTCCCTAGTTCTAGGAAGAAACCTTGGGAGGACCAAGACTCAAAAAGGGCGGCGTAGATGATAAATCTAAGAGCGAACTAAAGTCATGGAGTCAAAGTTCGAATAAAATGTGAAGTATGCACATCGACATTAAGTGGCCTGGGTATGATGGGGCTGGAGCTGATGACGGAAGCAGCTTGAGTGGAGCTGCAGCGGATGAACATCATGTGTGGGGCCGGAACTGCCGGAACACAGCTCGGAGAGAAAACAGAAAATGTAATTAGTTATTGATTAAGAGCACAGTGTCTATTAACAATCACTGATGCCATGTCAATCACTAATGCCAAGTGTAGCATGAGACCCCGCCAGCATTAGCTATATCAGCATAGCTAGAAAGAGGAGAACTGGTAGGAAACAGTCAAGTGGGATCACATGAGACATTGGCAACCCCACGGGAGGCAGAAGACAGCAACCCGTCTCTGATCACCATAAGACTCTTTGACTATGAACCCCCAGCTCTGCCCTTATTCTAAGGCAAGGATGCATGAGTCAAGATCACGAGGACCGAAGTCCAGTTCAGCCAGACCGCCCACTCGACACTCCCGGCTAGCGGACAACAGGCAGGCAGCCAGAAGAACATGACTTCCAGCTCCGGCCCCAGGACCCAAGGGCCATGCATCCTGGTCTAAATCTAGTGAAAAGCCGGTGTAAATAGGTATGTCTTTAGCCTAGACTTAAAAATTTGGAGAGTGTCTGAGTCTCGAACTAAAGTGGGAAGTTTATTCCAGAGTTGGGGGGCCATGTATGAGAAAGCCTTTCTCCCGGCTGTGACTTTTTTAATTCTAGGAACTAAAAGAAGTCCTGTACCCTGCGAACGAAGTAGACGAGTTGGATTGTAAAACTCTAAGAGTTCACTCAGATAATGTGGGGCCAGGCCATGTAGAGCTTTATAAGTTATAAGAAGTATTTTGTAATCAATGCGGAATTTGACTGGTAACCAGTGTAGTGATGAGATAGAACAGGAGTGATATGATCAAATTTTCTAGTACGAGTTGGCACTCGGGCAGCTGCGTTCTTAACTAACTGAAGTTTATTTATAGATTTACTAGAGCATCCAGTAAGTAAGGGCTTACAGTAATCCAACCTTGAGGTTATAAACCCATGAACAAGTTTTTCTGCATCATTAAAAGAGAGGATATTTCTAAGTTTAGCGATATTACATAATTGAAAGAACGCAATTCGAGTGATGCTGCTAATGTGCGCATCAAAGGAGAGATCTGAATCAAATGTGACACCTAATTTTTTTACAGACGGACTGGGCAATACTGGACAGCCATCTAGATTTAGGATAGATGTAGCCTACCTGTCTCTCACAGCCTTGGGTCCCACTAATAGAACCTCAGTTTTATCTGAGTTAAGTAAGAGAAAATTAAATAACATTTTATTTTACACAGTCCTCGATTTTGTTGATTTTAAGGCTGTCATTAGGTTTGGCTGATATGTACAGCTGTGTATCATCTGCATAGCAGTGTAAACTAATGCCATGATTATGAATAACTGAGCCTAGTGGTAGCATGTACAGAGAGAATAAAAGCGGGCCAAGCACTGACCCCTGAGGCACGCCCCTAATTGTGTGTGTGTGTGTGTGTGTGATTGTGTGTGTTACGTAGCATTAGTGAATAGTAGTTCACACTCCAGATCAGTTGGTAGCGGTAAATCACCATAATTTACCAACCGCCATATAAAAATCAAGAAGAAGGGGAGAAAACCAGAAATAAAAAGAAAAGAAGAAAATAAACATAAAAAAACCCTAATTTCTGTATCTTATTACTGCGTCTCCTAATCGTAACCTTAATGTCAGTAACCAAACTTATATCTTTTGGCTTTTTGGTTTTTCAAAAAAAGAGTTTTTTTTTACACAAGTTGTTAAAGAAGTGAAGAGCAGCAAAACGTCCCCACAAAGTGAAACAAATATCGAGTCCTCACACTGACATAATAGATTTGTCCAGCCACTCCCCCGCGCATGCGCACGCTCCACCACATAATAGCTGGATAAACAGTTGGATTATAAGGAGCAGCCGGTAAAAGCCTCCAATAGAGTCTAGCTGCAGACATGCACTCTCAGCCACATGCACCCTCAGACACAAACGCAATCAGCGCGGAAGGTTGAACGACATGGGTTCTTTTTTTGCTTAAGAAACAACATGAAACAAGTAAAAAGTAAAGACATGACAAATTGTGTAATATGAAACTTTAGCTACTGAGGTGAACGCAGTTTCGGCACGTCTTATCACTGGGATAGCGGCACCGAGACTGAGGGTGTGTCTGATAAACATGTTTATTAGATCCAATTCCTACACGTTTACTCAAACAAGTAATACCTAGTATTATAGAGCCACTGTTAGTTATTTAAAATTCATCCCTTACCTTTGGTTATGTGCCCAAATCCTTTAAGTCTGCCGTTATTAAACCACTGATTAATAAAGCCAATCTTGACCCTTGTGTGATATCTAATTATAGACCAATTTCAAATCTACCCTTTCTGTCCAAAATCTTAGAAAAAGCCGTCTATCAGCAGCTCTGAAGGAATGAATACCTCCAAAGGAATGAAATGTATGAAACATTTCAGTCTGGCTTCAGGCCCCATCATAGTACTGAAACAGCATTAATTAGGGTACTAAATGACTTGTTGATGTCCTCATATAAGGGATGTGTTTCTTTTCTTGTTCTGTTAGATTTAAGTGCAGCATTTGATACTATAGATCATGATGTTTTACTAAACAGACTAGAAAATACTGTAGGTATTAGGGGATTAGAACTTTCTTGGTTTAAATCCTACTTAACCGACCGGTACTAGTTTGTTCACATAAATAATTGAAGGTCTAAGCCAGGCATGGGCAAACTACGGCCCGCGGGCCATATACGGCCCGTTGGGCTTTTTAATCCGGCCCGCCGAACTTGTCTAAATTCTATCGTTATATTAAATGAGTGAGCGTAATATTAATAAACCTCATTAATTTAGAATTTTCCCTGCAATTCCTGCGTTTCCTCGATAGATGGCATACTTGTTTGGCTCCACCTACGTGGTTGAGCAGGAAGTTCAGGTAATGAACGTCAACAAATTTCCCGCCACAGATCCAAGTAACGAACCCAACACCTCAGATCTATAATGAGGATTGCCACAACAAAAACTTACTCCAGACAGACTTCCGATGCCTGGCAAAAAGGGGAGGACAACAAACACTGTTTCCCACTGAAAAAATTGATTTACGTTCTGTACTGTGTTGTGAAAAAATGCATTTTGAAAATAATTTGTGCAAAAAGCCTTGCAAATTCATGCTTTACTACCTATTAAAGGCCAAAATATTTTTTATGCAATGGCTTTTACATGTCATTTATATTACTTCACGCAAACACTGTATTCTTTTGCTCCTGGCCCGGCCCTCTGTTAAATTTTAGAACCCATTGTGGCCCCTGAGTCAAAAAGTTTGCCCACCGCTGGTCTAAGCTCTCAAAAGTGAAGTATGGTGTGCCTCAGGGGTCAGTGCTTGGCCAGCTTTTATTCTCTCTGTACATGCTGCCACTAGGCTGTTATTCGTAAACATAGCATTAGTTTCCACTGCTATGCAGATGATACACAGCTGTACATATCAGCCAAACCTAATGACAGCCTTACAATCAACAAAATTGAGGACTGTGTAAAAGAAATAAAAGATTGGATGTTATTTAATTTTCTCTTACTTAACTCAGATAAAACTGAGGTTCTATTAGTGGGACCCAAGGCTGTGAGAGACAGGTAGGCTACATCTATCCAAAATCTAGATGGCTGTCCAGTAATGCCCAGTCCATCTGTAAAAAGCTTAGTGGTCACATTTGATTCAGTTCTCTCCTTTGATGCGCACATTAATAGCATCACTCGAATTGCTTTCTTTCAATTACGTAATATCGCTAAACTTAGAAATATCCTCTCTTTTAATGATGCAGAGAAACTTGTTCATGCGTTTATAACCTCAAGGTTTGATTACTGTAAGCCCTTACTTACTGGATGCTCTAGTAAATCTATAAATAAACTTCAATTAGTTCAGAATGCAGCTGCCCGAGTGCTAACCCGAACTAGAAAATTTGATCATATCAATCCTGTTCTATCATCACTACACTGGTTACCAGTCAAATTCCGCATCGATTACAAAATACTTCTTATAACTTATAAAGCTCTACATGGTGTGGCCCCACATTATCTGAGTACATTATCTCTTAGAGTTTTACAATCCAACTCGTCTACTTCGTTCGCAGGGTGCAAGACTTCTTTTAGTTCCTAGAATTAAAAAAGTCACAGCAGGGGGAAAGGCTTTCTCATAAATGACCCCCCAACTATGGAATAAACTTCCCACTTTCGTTCGAGACTGAGACACTCTCCAAAATTTTAAGTCTAGGCTAAAGACATACCTATTTGCTCAGGTTTTTTTACTATTTTTAGACCAGAATGCACGGCTTGGGTCACTGGGGCCGGAGTCTGGAGTCATTTCTGGCCTGCCTGCCTTGTATCATTTGCAACATTTACAGCATTTAGCAGACGCCCTTATCCAGAGCGACTTACAATAGATACAATCTTACAATCCAGTTAAGCAGTTAAGGGTCTTGCTCAAGGACCCAACAGTGGCAGCTTGGCAGAGGTGGGATTTGAACCCTGGACTTTCTGGGCCAGAGTCCAGTACCTTACCCGCTAGGCTACCACAGTCCGTTAGCGGGGAGTGTTGAGTGGGCGGTCTGGCTGAACTGGGCTTCGGTCCTCTTGATCTTGACTCGTGCATGCTTGCCTTAGACTAAGGGCAGAGCTGGGGGTTCATAGTCAAAGAGTCTTATGGTGATCAGAGACTTTGGGTTGCTGTCTTCTGCCTCCCGTGGGGTTGCCGATGTCTCATGTGATCCCTTCTTGGCTGTGTTGCCTATCAGTTCTCCTCTTTCTAGCTATGCTGCTAGAGCTAATGCTGCCGGGGTCTCATGCTACACAAGGCATCAGTGATTGTTAGACACTGTGCTCTTAGTCAATAACTAATTACATTTTCTGTTTTCTCTTCGAGCTGTGTTTTCACCAGTTCCAGCCCCACACATGAAGTTCATCCGCTGCAGCTTCACTCAAGCTGCTTCCGTCATCAGCTCCAGCCCCATCATAACCGGGCCACTTAATGCTGATGTGCATACTTCACATTTTATTTGAACTATGACTCCATGACTTTAGTTTCATTCTTAGATTTATCTTCTATGCCGCCCAAGGAGGTTGGGTCCCTTTTTGAGTCTTGGTCCTCTCAAGGTTTCTTCCTATAACACTCAGGGAGTTTTTCCTTGCCACTGTCACCCTAGGCTTGCTCAATTTGGGATTGGACGTAGTTATTAGGAGATAATCTAAACTTGCAAAGTTGCTTTGAGACAATGCTCCATTGTAAAAAGCGCTATATAAATAGATCTGACTTGACTTGATATAATACATCAATAATATAATAATACAATAATACACTGCTCAAAAAAATAAAGGGAACACTTAAACAACTCAATATAAGTCCAAGTAAATCAAACTTCTGTGAAATCAAACTGTCCACTTAGGAAGCAACACTGATTGACAATCAATTTCACATGCT
Organism: Ancistrus triradiatus; assembly: GCA_025084515.1. NCBI lineage: Eukaryota > Metazoa > Chordata > Actinopteri > Siluriformes > Loricariidae > Ancistrus > Ancistrus triradiatus. The sequence continues at coordinate 77,872 of JAJAGP010003118.1, forward strand.
GTTGTGCAAATGGAATAGACAACAGGTGGAAATTATTGGCAATTAGCAAGACACACTCAATAAAGGAGTGGTTCTGCAGGTGGGGACCACAGACCACTTCTCAGTACCCATGCTTTCTTGCTGATGTTTTGCCCAACACCGTGCAGGACGCTTGGCATTTTTCTAGAGAACACCAGGATTGGCAAATTCGCCACTGGTGCCCTGTGCTCTTCACAGATGAAAGTAGGTTCACACTGACCACATGTGACAGACATGACAGAGTCTGGAGACGCCATGGAGAGCGATCTGCTGCCTGCAACATCCTTCAGCATGACTGGTTTGGCAGTGAGTCAGTGTTGGTGTGGGGTGGCATTTCTTTGGAGAGCGGCACAGCCCTCCATGTGCTCGCCAGAGGTAGCCTGACTGCCATTTGGTACCGAGATGAGATCCGCAGACCCCTTGTGAGACCATATGCTGGTGCGGTTGGCAATGGGTTCCTCTTAATGCAGGACAATGCTAGACCTCATGTGGCTGGAGTGTCAGCAGTTCCTGCAAGATGAAGGCACTGAAGCTATGGACTGGCCTGCCCGTTCCCCAGAGATGAATCCGATTGAGCACATCTGGGACATCGTGTCTTGCTCCATCCACCAGCGTCACGTTGCACCACAGACTGTCCATGATTTGGCGGATGCTTTAGTCCAGGTCTGGGAGGAGATCCCTCAGGAGACCATCTTCCACCTCATCAGGAGAATGCCCAGGCGTTGTAGGGAGGTCAAACAGGCACGTGGAGGCCACACACAATACTGAGCCTCATTTTGACTTGTTTTAAGGTCATTACATCAAAGTTGGATCAGCCTATAGTGTGTTTTTCCACTTTCATTTTGTGTGTGACTCCAAATCCAGGCCTCCATTGGTTAATAAATTTGATTTCCCTTGATTTTTGTGTGATTTTGTTTGTCAGCACATTCAACTTTGTACAGAACAAAGTATTCAATGAGAATATTTAATTCATTCAGATCTAGGATGTGTTATTTGAGTGTTCCCTTTATTTTTTTGAGCAGTGTATAATATATTACTCGTATGATCGCGATCTACTTCATATTCTTCTTCTTTTAGGTTTATGGTGATTGGTAGAGGTGGGCGGACCGATCCAAATATCGATAATATTGATACCAATGCTGGTATTGATATTGAGCAATACTCGTGAAAAATATCGATACTCAAGCTTTATTTCTCTCCCGCACGTGGATTCATCAAAGTCTGCTATATGTCTGTAAGAGCAGCTCTGGGTCACACAGCACGGAGCAGCGCACCCTCCCTCCCCCCTTTCCTCTTTTGTTATTGCACCGTCACGTGGCTCAGCTGCGCCAGCCAATCAGCCATGCAGGTAGTCTCAGCCTGGCCAGCCCACTCAGTGCTCTCCTCCGTTACTTTTTGTTTTATTTTCCTTAAAGCCAGAAATGCACTGAAAGGAAGAAATTCCTTATTCTTTGTATTATTTTCTTTGTATTTTTTTCTTGTATTGTTTGACAAGTTTGAAACTGTTTACAATATTTGCTGTGGTGTGTTAATGTTTCTGTATTGTGATTTGTCAGCTCTATAACCTCAGAAGATCATTTTAATTAGCTTTAAAATATATTTTTTACACTCTTTTCACTCTTTATTTGTGAAAAACAAAATAAGTTTGAAACTGTTTACATTAAACCTCAGGAGATTTTTTTTTTAAGTTGTGTTGAGTGATATTTTTTACACTCTGTTTATTTAAGAAAAAACAGAATTGCACTGACTTTTTCCCAAGAACAATTCTATTTGAAAACAAAAAGATGTCTAGTGAGGGGAGAATTTTAATTTTATTTTTGTTTTGTGGTTTCTTCTTTTCTACTTCAAAAAATATTTTTTTTTTCCTAATGTTAAAAGCAAACTTTGTTTTGGTACTGTTCCATTCAAACAAAACAAAACTGTTGCAAAAATGTTGATTGTGATAATAAGTATTTTGCTGTCACGTACAATGTTTGGCAAAATTCTATCCTAGGTCTTTTGGATCCTTTGGATCTATGAAGCTTAAATATTAAAAAGTATCGGTATCGGTATCGGTATCGGCGATACTGGCCCTGCATTTATTTGGTATCAGATCGATACCAAAATTCCCGTTATCGCCCACCTCTAGTGATTGGCATACTGTATTGGTGCATTATCGCCACCTACTGGACTGGATTACATGCATAGCGGTTAGACCATAGGCTGGATATACAGTCTATGGATTAGACATCCTTTTCAGCCTACTGCAAGTTATGCCCCAGAACAGACAGTTGAAGGGAACGGATTATTAACTTGAAGGAACAATTTAAGTTTCTACAAACTTTTTTTTCCCACCTTCATACTTCAGGGGCTCCGTAATTTTCTTTGCTGTGCTCATCAAACCACATTTGATATATTTACTTCCATTAAGTTGCCGTATAACAATCTGCCTCCATTATTTTTTATTTTATATATATATATATATATATATATATATATATATATATATATATATATATATATATATATATATATTGTGTGTGTGTGTGTGTGTGTGTGTGTGTGTGTTTCACAACACGTTTTGTTGTGTTTTCCCATCAAACATTAGAACGTAAGAAACGTTAGAATAATTTCACTGCAAGTGCACAAAGTGCCTTGTATAATTGTGCATGTAACATAAATCTGACGATATGCTTAAGGTAGTTTTAATTTTCCACATCCCTGTATCATTATTGAATTTCATTATATCTACAGTGCAAAGTTAAGCTTCCATTCAGTCTAATTTTCATATATAATCCCTCAGATCTGCTTTTCCCTCTGATCTCTCGTGGAAGGCGGACGCACTGTTCCTCGCTCCCTAATCTCTCCTGCTTGGCTTCTTTGTATCTGTCTCGTCTACTCGTCTACTCTACTCTTTAGCACTGCTCTTCAAAGAACAAATTATGGAATTGGTTAAATTGTCTCTGAACGCCATTGACACCATCTTCTCATCGAGAAGTTCGGGTTCGGGGGAACCCACATGGCCCGATGGAACACAGATGGCAGGATACGCGATGGACTCGTGGGGGAAGTGGGGAGTTGTGTGCCTGGCACCTCTTTCGTTGGAGGACATCGAGGATGTTTATTTATTCGGAACTTTGTGGGGTTTCTGCTGATTGGAATAGGCGTTACCCTGCTGTATTGGAAAATTAAAAGAGTTGGATCAGTTGTCAACGGTCCCCAGAAACTGCCCAATTTGATTGAAATGGTGGGCAGAGTCGTTGGAACTCAGACTGCGCTTATTAATCTCACTATGGAATCCATCACGGAGAAACTAACGGCTTTGCAAAATGAGGTAAATCATCAAAGATACATTGCTTCTGAGTGTTAAAAAACTGAGCTCAGTCAAAACAAGTTAATTCTACTCTCGGCTCCCTGTTATCAGCAATGGCCTTGGTGATAAGAAATTCCTCCAGAGGATCTGCTGCTATGTACCTAACCCGCCCACTGACTGTTTTTCATTCTGAGCAGTAAGCGCTGTATACTGCCATGTTATCGCGAACTTTGTACAGACTCTTTCTGCTGCAAGAATGTGACAGAACTTTTTGTCCCTACCCAAACCAAAACGCCTCCACTCTAAGCTTAGCTCCAGGACGGCGGGACGGGTCTGCAGGGCACGCTGTAACAGCTGCAAACACGGATGGCTGCTTGTCGTTTTGGTTACTTTTCCCGATACCCACATCCCTAACCAGTGGCTAGTTGTGTGTCTATGTTATGTTCATATGCTTGTGTGCTGGAAGGAGTTCTAATTCTTTCCCAATGTGGTCATTATTTCTTGTTTCGTCTAAAAATGCATTTCTTTGCCTTGTACTTGTACATGTGTAATGACAATAAACTGAATACCATACCATACCATACCTTGTATAAATTGTATGTTACATGTCAAGTAAACTGCAGTGTAAAAGATCTTGAGCTCTGTAAAAAAAACTGTATTCTTTATGTAGCCTCCACACTATTCTCAACATTTGTGCATATTTTGGAAAGTATTACAAATGTCTGAGTGTCCTCAGTCTGTGATGGTGTGGGGAGGGGGCATGTCATCCGCTGGTGTTGGTTTTATCAAGTTCAAAGTCAATACAGCCATCTACCAGGAGATTTCCTTTTCCAGCAGGACTTAGCACCTGTCCACAGTGCCAAAACAGTCTTTGGGGTATTGTCAAGAGAAAGATAAGAAATGCCTGAACCAGCAATACAGATGACCTGAAGGCCACTATCAAAGCACCCTGAGCTTTAAGAACTTCTCACAGCAGTGACACAGGCTGATTGGCTCTATGCCATGCTGCACTGATGCAGTAATTTATGGTAAACGAGCTCCAACCAAATACTGATTGTACAAATTAAAATATTTGTAAGACGTTGGACATTTCTGTATTGTGCATTGTTTTATGTTTGATCACATTAAATATTCTAATAATTTGAGATCATGGATTTCTGGATTTTCTTGAGCTATAAGCCATTTTGGTCAAAAGTAAAACAACAAAGGGCTTTAAATACAGTATGCCACTATAAATGTAATGAATATATAATATACTAAATCCCACTTTAGCACTGTTAATTAAAGCATCAATGTTTGTCGTGTTGTCCATGGGGCTCACACTGAGCATTTAGTATCTGCACTAAATATTGACTAGGTATTCGCTGTTGAGAAAAGTGTCTACTGCAGAAATGCAACAGAGACAAAGCCTGTTTTATTGACGTATTTATCGCTCCATTTAACAAGACATCTGAAACGCTTTCGTTAGCTAGCTGGCTAACGGCTGGCTACACATCGTCAACAAAACATTATTAATAATACGAGCAAAATTAGTGAATCTAACATTCAATCAACAACGCAAATGCGTACAGTGATAAACAAAAACGCTGAAACATTGCTGCCTATCATTATTCACAAACAAATATTACGAATGATCCACGTAAAGCTGCCGTATTCCTTTCTCTTCTTCAATAAAGGTAAACAAACGCTACATATTTCCAGTTCCTGTTTGACAGGGCACGGACGTCATGAAGAGGCTGACAGTGCATGTCTGCAGCCAGACCTTTCCGTCTGCGTTCTACGGTGGCTTCCAGTTTTCCTTTGGACCTCTTGGATTACCTTGTATCGTCGTCTCTCCGAGGGACTGCTTGCTGCAGCTTCTCCCTCTTCTGAACCTTGGCGTTCGCGGTACAGTGAGGTTTTTCCGTGTTCATTGTTCAGGTGATTTTGCCTAGCCAAGCCATGTTTGTTCATGCTCCTGTTCATGATACTTAGCCTAGCCCAACCAGGTTTCTTCCATGTTCTGGTTCATGATATTAGTCTAGCCAAGCCATGTTTTTTCCAGGTCCTGGTTCATGATGCCAAGCCAGGCCTTTCAGTGTTGTGTAAATTATATTTAGCCTTGCCAAGCTATGTTTTACCGTGCAGGACATTTAGCCTAGTTTAATCGGGCTTCCTCTGCGTTCTGGCTCACGTTGTTCAGCCAAGTTTCCCTGTGTCATAGTTCGGGTCATCAAGCTTAGCCAAGGTTTTTTTCTTGCTCGAATTTTCTGGCCTTGTCTAGCTTTCCTCGTTCGTGTTCATGTTTTGTTTCCAGCCTAGTCTAGCTGTTTTCGTTAGGAGTTGCTTATATCCTTGCATCTGCCCAAAGGAAAAAAGTATTTCTCAAGATCGTCTTTTCTATGTCTCAGGAGAAATGTAAGAGAAATAGATAAGACCTTAATTTTGTCTCAACAAAGGCTTACCTATTTCTCATTTATTTCTCCTAAACCCCCCTTAGGAGAAACAAGGAGAAACAGATGAGAAATAATGTGTAAGACATTGGAGAGACAAAGGAGAAAAAGATGAGATCTCATTCTAGACTGATTTACTGCTGAATTATGTCTTATATGTTTTATATATGTTTGTCTTATATGAACCTTTAAAGAGAATAAGCTTCTATTCAGACATAAAAGAGATCAAAGTAAGAAAAATAAGACACCACTGAGATCTTATTTATTTCTTATCCATGTCTAGTTGAAAGCTGCATTACTAACACCTGGAGAAACTCCTAAGACATACAGATGCAGTTGGTTCAGAGCTTTTATTGTATAAAAAAAAAATAGTGCAACTGAATTGTACACATTATAACAGCAGTTATACAACAGTGTAAACACA
>JAJAGP010003119.1:9270-84006 GCA_025084515.1 Ancistrus triradiatus
GATGCAGCAAAACAGGCCCAAACCATGACACTACCACCACCATGTTTCACAGATGGGATAAGGTTCTTATGCTGGAATGCAGTGTTTTCCTTTCTCCAAACATAACGCTTTTCTTTTAAACCATAAAGTTCTATTTTGGTCTCATCGCTCCACAAAACATTCTTCCAATACCCTTCTGTCTTGTCCATGTGATCTATAGCAAACTGCAGATGAGCAATGTTCTTTTTGGAGAGCAGTGGCTTTCTGCTCTGCTGGATCTGGACATCTGGGGATCTGGGCTGCTGGATCTGGGCACACTAGAAGATGAAGACTCAAATAACAGGTCAGCATCAGCTGCTTCAGGTCACAGACTTCTGGTTCCTCAACAAATGTACAGATCAGTTTGAGTTTTAATCTGTAAATTTGGGAAACCGACCAAAAGTAAAACCGTTTGTTCGTTTACTGTGTGCCATTCATGATGAGCTGTTGAGCTATTTTAAAGGAATAACATTGTTGTTCTTTGATGAATCTAGAATCTGGAAGCTATTTTGCTCCAGAATTCTAATAAACTCTCAGAATATTGAATCTGGTCATTGTTGAGGCAGTTGAAAAAGCCTGACTTCATCGCATTTTTCCAGCACCTAAACTGCAAATGCAAATTCACCTAAACTTCTCTAACTGCATCAAACATGTTATTAACAATGTGTCCGTTCCTCATTAATCAAAACTGAACTTTGCCTCCTGACTGTCAGTAATTGTGAGCAGAGTTGGCGATAATCTCCAGAAAATTACCCACCAGGTGTAGAGCAACTCCATTATTCAAGCTTTATTTAAGCTGATTTTTGTGGAGATCGCAGTGGCTGTGAGTGGCCATCTTCCCTGTGAGTGGCAGATCTTCTATGGACTGAATTTGCTCTTAATCATGCCCATGCCAGGATAGAAAATTATTTATGATTAAATTAGATGGATGGATGCATGGATGGATGGATGGATGGATGAAACCAGAGAAAGATAAATAGACAAATAGATAACTGGGGAAATGAAATGATAGAGAGATTGATAGGTGGATGAACAGGCAGATAGATGAATGGATGGCTAGATGGTTGGACAGACAGACAGTCTGACAGATGGATAGAGAAACTTGAGAAAGATAAATAGGTAGGTGGCTGGAGGAATGAATTGGTAAATAGAAATAGCTTTGCAGGTAGATCAGTTGGCAGATGGACAGACAGGTGGCTTGAAGAAATGATTGATGACAGGTGGGTGGAAGGACAAATTAATGTACAGACAAGCAGAAAGTTAGTTAGATAGTGAGGTAGGTCAGTTTATGGGTGAATGGATGAAAAAAGAGAGATAGGTACGTGGCTGGATGAATGAATGGGTATAAAGAGTTTGATTGTTTTTGTTTATTTGATTTATTTAATGTTGCATTCAGCATCAATGGCTATTTTATGACACACACAAGGTTTCAGGTTACATCGAAACTAGTTCTACATACTAGATTAGGCCAATTTAGCACCTAAATTCAACCCAACCTAACCTAAATTCATGTCTTTGGACTGTGGGATGAAAAAAAGAGCACTTGGAGTAAACTCAAGCAGACACAGGGAGGACATGCAAACTGTAACTCTGGTGGAATCTGAGCCCAGGATTGAATTGGGGATGTTGGAGCTGTTAGGCAACCATGCTAGCTGTTGCACCAATGTAGAAAGAGAGTGAGTGTTGGGTGGCTCAACAATGGATGAAGAGACACAAGTCTTGAAGAATGAATGGATAATGAATGAATAGTTAAATGGATTGATGGCTGGACTGACATAGATAGAGAGATTGATTGATTGAATAGATGGGGACAAAAATAAAGAAATGGTAGAGAGAGATTGATAGGTGGATCAATAGCTGGATGGACAGACAGATTTTTTGATGACTGGAATAATGACTGATAGACGAACAGACTGTTAGGAGTCGTGCCATCCCTCACTTTGCTTTGGTTAAGGAAAGCAGTTAGAACCGGTTTTGAAAAAAGCCGGGCCAAAGTACAGTTTTGAGACCTAGTGGCTCAAAGATGAGCTAGCCGCTAGAGCCAATCCCTTGAAGGGCATGTCAGCCATGCCAGATGGGTACTGCAGCTGCTGCTGGAGAACCGCCTGATCGTAAAGCTGGAGAAGTCAGTGTTCTTATCACCATTGGTCACCTTTTTGGAATTTATCATCTCACAAGGGCCCCTGCACATGGATCCAGACAAAATCCAAGCCGTGGCTGACTGGCCCCAACCCACCTCTCTCTGCCCCGTCCAGCAGTTCCTGGGGTTCACTAACTTCTTTAGGCGATTTGTGAGGAACTTCAATGCGGTGGCCGTGCCCATCACCGCCCTCACCTGCAAAACCTCAGGAGCCTTCCACTGGAAGAAGGTTAACAAAAAGCAGTTAACATCTCCTCCAGTCCTTAGCCTCCTGGATCTGGAAAAGCTATTCATCACTGAGGTGGACACATCCGACATCCGCGTAGGGGCCGCCCTATCCCAACGCACAGGGCAAGACAAGAAGCTTTACTCTTGCGTGTACGTCTTGCACCACTTGACCCCGGCGGAGCGCAACTACCCTGTTGGTTACCGAGAGTTGCTCGCCATCAAGCTGACCCTGGGTGACACCAGCTGGAAGGAGCCAAACACCCTTTCTTAGTGTGGACGGACCACAAAAACCTCTCCCACATTCAGCAGGCGCATTAAAGCACCTTTTTTTCAGGTGCTTTAATTTTACCCTCTTCTTCCAGCCAGGTTAGAAAAACAGCAAGCCTACCTGCGAGATCTGTGTCTGAAACAAGACCCCACAGGAGCAATGGGCTGGCCTCCTCCTTACCCCTGGGTGGTTGCACATTTCCCTCGACTTCATCAAATGACTGCCTCCGTCCAAGGGCAAGATGCTCACCCTGGTGGCTGTGGACCATCTTTCCAAGGCCTGCAAGTTTGTAGCCTTACCCAAACTGCCCTCAGCCAGAGAAACGGCAGACCTTATTCTCCACTACGCGGTCCGCGTCCATGACTTCCCTCGAGACCTGCTGTCCAACCGTGGCCCTCATTTCGTCAGTCGATCCTGGACGGCCTTTTGCCGCCTTGTGGGGGCCTCAGCCAGCCTGTCGTCAGGCTTTCACCCGGAGTCATGGATCATCCAAGATCTAGCCTGCATGCTAACGACAGAACTCCACCACTTGGACGGAGCAGCTGCTGTCATTCGAGTTTGCCCATAACACCTTGTGGCACTCGGACCTAGGGATGTCCCCCTTAGAGTGCCAGTTTGGCCTCCCGCCTCCTCTATTCCCGGAGCAGGAGGAGGAGTTAGGGGTCAAGTCTGCCAAGCAGCTCATCTAACACTGCCGGTGAGCTTGGCGCAAGGCCACTACATCCTTTAGGCAGAATGTGGAGACCACGTGGCACCAAGCCAATCACAAGCAGAGGCCAGCCCTCTCCTACCAACCTGGGTAACAGGTCTGGTTGACCACTCAGGACTTTCCCCTCAGGGACGAGTCCAGTAAGCTGGCCCCCAGGTATGTGGGGCAATTCAAGGTGGTCTAGCGGATCAACCCTGTTACTTACTATCTGAACCTGCCCCCAGGGATCTGGAGATGAAGGTCCACCCCACATTCCACACAGCCAGCCAACCACCAGCACTACGCATCATCCCTGGCCTACACTGTGTGCCAGCTGCTGGACTCCCACCTAGTCTGGAGCAGCTCCCAGTACCTGGTGGACTGGGAAGGGTATGCCACATTCTTGACCCAGAACTCAAGACGGCGCCCTCGGCATACTTGCACCAAAAGTGTCCTGCGTGCATGCTCCTTGACAGTCAGAATTAGACACACCTGCCCTCATATAAGGCGGTCCTGAAGCGGCGGCCACTGCCACCACACCATAGCATCTTCCCCTTACATGAGAACTCACCCATCTCTGGTGTGCTGTCACGTCAATTTGTGTGCTTTGGTTAGGGAAAGTGGCTAGACCCAGTTTTGGAAGAAGCCGGGCCAAAGTACGGTTTTGAGACTGGAGGTAAGCAAGGGCTTAGCGGCTCCGTTTGCAGGTATGCCGTGATTGCTGCGGTGACACAAGTCTCCCGCTTTTCCCTCATAGCTCTTTTACATATTTATACTTGCTATATTCACTGTATACTGTAAGTAATGCATATTAATTTATTAAGTGCTGATTGAAGAAAATTTTAGTTGTGAAGCTGTTATACTTCATATTATATATTCAAATACATTGTGTTTTATTTGCTTAAGTTAAAGAAGCAACACTTCTTTATCAGACTTCTTTATCTTTATAAACCAACATAATCAGGTTTTCCACTTGTTTGCTCACTTATATTGTACACCTCATCTATCCTTTAACCAATCATGGCAAGGGATTACACCCTCATAGAACTGTGCATATCAGAGTCCTTACTGAATAAACCTTCAGATGAGTGATGATAGAACCGTTGTCGTGTCTTTCCTCTCATCTCGCTGACCAGCTTCTATCCAGTCTGAGGTAACTGAGGTATTATCAGCCTCTTTCCTCCACAAAAGTGACATAAACAGTAACACAGTAGGTCATAATGAAACATAATGATCTTATAATATGTCAACATTAAAACTGTATCATGTTTCATTAAAACAAAACAGCCTACTGTTCCATGGCTGCATAGCGTCCATTAGTGAGTTACTTACACACAAATGAACATCTGCCATAGGCTTCGGACCACTGTGTGCGTGATACTGTATTTATTTATTTATTTATTTATTTGTCTGTTTGTATTCATGTTTTATGGGCATGATCCAGATGAGCACAAGGTTCAGGTGTAAACGCACCCTGAACGAGTCGGCAGTCCAAGGTTTGAAGAGATTATCTGATGATTTATTCATAACACTTGGATGACACTTTAAAACCTTCCAAAAGACTCATGAGTTAGTTTAGTTTGTTCTGTTTCTTTTGTTTGACGTTTCGGATTTTTGTTTAATTAACTCACCTTGCACTGGAATTTGCATGTATCTCTCTTGTTTGTTACGCTTGTTACAGCATTAAAGGAATTTTTCTGATATTTGTTGGTATAGTGACATTGTACCTTAGGCAGAGTTTCCTCTCTGTATTGATCTTTACATTTCTATTTATTTTTGATGTGTTGTTTAACCCTATACTTTACTTTTAATACAATTTCATGTGTAATACTTTGTAAACCAAATGATGGCTTTATGGCTCACAGGCACAGCATTAAAGGAAGTTTTCTCAGATTTGTTGGTGTCTTTCCAGTTTCCCCTAGCCAAAAGGTCAGATGTTCTTCCATCACAAGTATGGGAATGATAGTCCAAAACTAAGTAAAAATGTACAGATTTTTGTAAAAAAAAAAAAAAAAAAAACACAACCTAAGAATTTTCCCTGGTGATAACTCAAGATTTGTGAGATGAGTTGTAGAATAGCCAGTGCACAATTATTCTTTCATAGATTCTTATTCTTTTATTTCATAGATTGTTTTTTTAAAGCTTGCTGATTTTCAACCAGTCTTGCCTTTCCAATTCCTCAGTTTTGCTATGTCCCACGGCACGTAACTCATGGGTGCCAATAGCTTAAAAATGTGGGCTGAAACCACAGCAATGTCTGTGCAGCACCCAGCCTGTCTGGATACAATGCTGAGAGACTCACGTTTGGTCACTGTAGCTTCATTGTCCACACCATACATGTATTAAACATAAAATGCTACAATAGCCACTGTTGCTAACTGCTTTAATGTGTTTGCGTCATATTACTGTGGTAGCCTAGTGGTTAAGGTACTGGACTATGGACCAGAAGGTCCAGGCTTCAAATCCCACTCTGACCCAAATCTCAAGCTGCCACTGTTGGGTCCTTGAGCAAGACCCTTAACCCACAATTGCTTGGATCGTAAGACTGTATCAGCTGTAAGTCGCTCTGGAGCGTCTGCTAAATGACATAAATGTAAATATTAAAAGGGATGAGACTTGCTTTTCAGCCATTGCAAATACAATCTTAAAAATGGATACATTTTTAAATAATTTCTTATACACACTATATATTGCTGCAAATCACAGGTCATGTAATTGTAAGTATCTAGCACTGTGAATATACAAGAGAACTGTATGATGGTGGTGCAAGCAGTCCTAATTTCTTATGCCACCACCACAGAAACCCATGTTTGAGTCTGTCAGTGGTTCTTCTGGTGTAGCCAGCACAAACACAATTGGCCTGAAGGAGGGAAGAAGGGGATAAGACTGTCCCTGCCACTGCCACAGTAGCCATTAATAGCCATTTGAGGAGCTAGCAAATATGGCAAATTGACACTAAGCATAGTTTGTCATCTGCTGGTGAAAAAGCGAGTTGTATGTAAAGGGATAGACATGCCACTAAGCTAACCTTATGTTAAGTTAGCTAAGGTATTATACACCATGAAGAACATGGCAGACAAACTCATGTCACTTAATCATTAACATACCATCGAATTTAACCAAAACTCAAGCATACTATGAAATATTCAGAAACTTATAAGAAACAGAACTACACAATGTTAACCTTAGAAAAACTAACAAAAAACTTACCAAAAAAGCTATTCCAGTTTTGTTAGCTGTTGCTGATAGGGCAAAGTCTTGGTCATAGACACATAGGTATGGGTGACAGTAATTTACATGCTTCACAAAGCCTACTCACACTTGGATGAAGCTGGAACCACTATGAGGATCATGTTCTTTGATTTCTCAAGTGCATTCAACACCAGCTGAACTGCAGGTTGAGACCCCACTTTCTCTTGAATCATAGACCATAGTTTGTCATCCTTCAGAACCGTGTTTCCGAAATGTGGTGAATAACACTGGAGCATCCCAGGGAATCTTATTGTACCCTATGCTCTTCACCCTCTACATGTCAGATTTTGAGTTCAACACTGCCTCAAGCCACATGCAGTAGTTATTTGCAATTTGCAATGGAGATGTGCCAGAGTGCAGAATGCAATATAACTTTGTCCTTTGGTGCAGGGAAAATCACATGCAACTTAGCTCCAACAAGACAAATGAGCTAACAGTGGATTTCTGCTGTGTCAGGGAACTCCTGATGCTAGTCACCTTTGAAGGGGAGGTGGAGTTGGAAAAGTCCTACAAATACCTGGGGTCTCACCTAAATGACAGAGTGGACTGGGTTGTCCAAACTGGCGAACTGTACAATAAATTCAAGAGCAGAGTTTTCATCTTTAGAATGTTCTATCACTCTACTGGGCCAGTGTCCTGTGATCTGCTAAGTGACCCAATAAACTGATCAGAAAGGCTTGCTGTGTCACAGGATTGACAGTAGAGTCAGTGACAGAGAAGTTCGCAAATCTGGCTACATACTCAGTCTAAGGCAAAAATACTGCCTAATTTGCAATGGTCCTTGGTTCGGTGACACCAGGGGTGTCATTAGAAATTCATGAATGGGGGAGCTAAGCCTTTACCATAGGTCTGAGAGAATGTGACAAATATCTCTCCCTATTAAAATAGTAATAAAATAATACTCTTTTATTATATAATATGTAATATGCAGTATAATATATTACAATAATAAGGGTCTGGCATAGAGTAGAATACTGTCTTCATAGTTTTCATTAGGCACCATTGTAATATGACTTAAATGCTATCCATCTATATACAAAATCTGTATACAATAGATCAAAGATACTGAAATCAAGCAATGCTATATACTTTTGATTAGAGGTGGCAGGCATACATACATTACATACACTGGTTCCTGAAGTTTGTGAACCCTTTGGAATGTTCTACATTTCTTCATAAATGTTCTGCATCACTAGATACCCAATACTGCAAATCAGCAAATCAAATATTATACTCTGCTTTATTTTTGTTGAGGAAAAGGATCAAATATTACATATCTGTGAGTGGCAAAAGTACATAAATCTCTAGGATTAGCAATGATGTAATGACAATCAGATGGGAGTCAGCAGCCTGTTTTATTTAAAGGACAGAAATCTATCAAAGTCTCTTCACCTTTCTTGGAAGTGTATCCTGGCACAAACAAAGGAGATTTCTGAGGCCCTCAGAAAAAGAGTTGTTGATGCTCATCAGACTGGAAAAGGTTACAAAACCATCTCTAGAAAGTTTGTACTCCAACAGTCCACAGTCAGATTGATTGTGTAGAAATGGAGGAGATTCAAGATCATTATTACCCTCCCAGGAGTGGCCGACCAACAACATTCACTCCTTGACCAAGGGGTGTAATAGTCCCTGAGGTCACAAAAGAAACCAGAATATAGGACCCTCTCCCGTTTTTATTAACACTGTATATTAACGAGATCTTTATTAAACTTATTTGGGCATTGGCCAGAGCTGCTGCCTCTACAAAAAGTACATATCCACCTACAATGTGGATGCAAGGAATGTTTTCCTTCTGGCTCCATCTTAGTCCACCTACAAACTATCACTAGCAAAGCTTCAAGCGTTGGTTGTGCCCCCTTTGTCATTTAAACAAGCAGTTTTGTCATGAGATATAGCATAAGTGCAATATGAATATCTGGCGCCGTCTGCTGGAGTAATGGGATGCAACGTGAATGCTAAGCTAATCTGATTTACAGGTAGTTTACATGTACAGTGGGGCAAAAAAAGTATTTAGTCAGACACTGATTGTGCAAGTTCTCCTACTTAGAAAGATGAGAGTGGTCTGTAATTTTCATCATAGCTACACTTCATCTATGAGAAACAAAATGAGAAAAAAAAATCCAGGAAATCGCATTGTACGTCATGGTGGAAAATAAGTATTTGGTCACCCATAAACAAGCAAGATTTCTGGCTCTCATAAACCTGTAACTTCTTCTGTATGAAGCTCTTCTGTCCTCCACTCGTTACCTGTATTAATGCACCTGTTTGACCTCGTTATCTGTATAATAGAACCTGTCCCAGCCTCAAACAGTCAGACTCCCAACTCAACCATGGCCAAGACCAAGAGCTGTCAAAGGACACCAAGAGAAAAAAGAATGCTGAGTTGCATCCGCCAGACACCATACTATCTGTAAGCATGGGATGGAAACATCATGCTTTGGGGCTTTTTTCGCAGAGGGGACAGGACGACTGATCCGTGTTAAGGGAAGACTGAACGGGGCCATGTATTGTGAGTTTTTTAAGTCAAAACCTCCCTTCCTCAGTGAGAGCATTGAAGATGGAATGTGGCTGGGTCATCCTCATGACAATGAATCCCAAACACACCGCTCGGGCAACGAAGCATTTCAAGGTCCTGGAGTGGCCTAGCCAGTCTCCAGACCTCAACCCCATAGAAAATTTGTGAAGTCTGTGTTCCCCAGTGACAGCCCAAAACATCACTGCTCTAGAGGAGATCTGCATGGAGGAATGAGCCAAAATACCAGCTACAGTGTGTGCCAACCTGGTGAAGACTTACAGGAAACTTTTGACCTCTGTCAAAATTATGTTACAAAGTATTGAGTTGAACTTTTGTTATTGACCAAATACTTATTTTCCACCATAATGTACAATTAAATTCTTTAACAATCCTACAGTGTTTTTTTCTAATTTTACCTCTCATAGTTGAAGTGTACCTATGATGAAAATTACAGACCTCTCTCATCTTTCTAAGTGGGAGAACTTGCACTATCAGTGGCTGACTAAATACTTTTTTTCTCGGTTCTCGTTAATTCGTTCCAGAAGGCTTGTCGAGAACAGAAAACGACGAGTATCGAGCAATTTTTTCCCACAGGGAATAATATAAATTGAAGTAATCCGTTCCAGACCCCCAGAAAATCCACACTGTATAAGGCATTATATGCATTAATGGAGCTGTATTGTACAGGTGCTCCATGATTTTACGATGGGGATATGTTCCTACAAATCCATCATAAATTAAATGCATCATGAACTGAGGAGTTAAAGCCTGTTTGGTAGAGCAGCCTATGCTGAATAATAGTGGAGATAAGGAAAGGATACTATGATAAGTAGTGATACGTTAATATTTAAAACACTTACATTAACCTACAGTTGATCAAAGTCATTAACACAAAGCTTATTTTATTTTGTAATTTAGTGAGTAATGGAAGAAAAGTAAAAGCAACGCTTACTCTACTGATGAACTCTGGGCTCTAGGATAGTTGCTAAGCTAACTGCAGCCTGTGTTCTGGAGCATTCAGTTTGCACTTATTTGCACTAAGAATACAGTACTGTAGATGTAAAAATCAATAAAAACACAATAAAAATAGAGATCTTCTCTGAGGGCTACTGTGTACTGAATCGTGACTCATGAATCATGAATTGTGAATAGAGTCTTGGCTGAAACGAGTCATGTGGCTCGACTCATACAAGTTCAAGAAAGTGCGCCGAGTACTGAGCAAACAACAAGAACCAAGACAATTTTTTTGTCAAAATTCATCGAGAACAGAATTCGACACGGTCCGAAGTAGTCGAGAACTGAGGTACCACTGTATAACATTTAGCAGCCAATCTTACATTTAGCATATTGTTAGCATGACACAGGTGGGAGGTTTAGATTAAGGTTTAGACGGAGCTGTGGATGAACCAACATGCAAACTTAATATCAGGAAAAGTAACACGCTGTTGTACAAATGAAGGAGTCAGAGGTACAGCTCAAATTTAACACACACAGTCCCATTTTGCAGCATGATGTACTTTTTTATTATTATGTAATTTATTATTGTGTACATTATCAAACTGATTCATCATCTGTCCTGTAAAGAAAATTAGATTGTATCAATGCATTTTTCATGGACGTCAACTTGATCCTTATCTAACCAAATTCTTTGTTACTGCCTTGTGCAGGAGGATTGGAGCTGGAACACTGATATTTGAAAATGGTTATTAATACCTCTCATTGACTTGATCAGTTACACTTCATGAAGTGCTGTGTATCGTCCCCACTGAATTTGCTAAACTACTCTACTGACCCAAAGATAAAATAGTGTATTCATACTGAAATCGCTCATTGACTTAGACTGATGTTATTCCATTAGTGAAAGCTTCCAAGCCACATTATATGTAAAACTGTGGCTTTTTAAAAAAACTATTTGAGGGTGGCTAATTGGTAATCGAGAAGCACTGCTTAATGCATAAACTCCCAATTTTTGGAGCTCTCTGTAGATGATGAACTCTTATGTAATAAAGTGCAGCATATTTTGTGCTTGGTTTGGGGAGTATAATGATCACTAACATACTCATCATATCAGCAACTCATAAAGGTGACCGTACACTATGCCACCACTTCCCATTTTAGTGTCCCATTCTGGTGACCATCATACTTAAAACTATTAATATACTTAATAATTCAAGTGTTTTAAAATAAAAGTAAAGTGTACAAAGCTAGAAAAATCACATTCTGAAATTCCAAGTTATTCGATTCCTTCTTGTGCTACGGTGGTGGGCTATTCCCATCTAAAATCTCATTTCCAGGTTGACAACACATTTTATCAGCATCCAGCTAATTTTGCTCTAACAGTGTTCTTTACAGGTTTACTTTTTAATTATACATATTTATTGATGTTGCTGCTGTTGTTGTTGGTATTGTCATCAGGTATTGGTGAGAGTCTGGTTGCGGAAATATACTGTATCCTGAAACTTTTATAATTATTATTTTCTCAATCACACGTCATCAGTATATTTAGCTTGACCATATCCAGCGCTGATGAGTGGCTGAAACTCCTGTCTGCGTCTCTTTCGTGCAAACAGCATGAAAAGCAGGAGGAGGACAAGAAGAGCAATGCAGACCCCACCGACAATGAAGATAGCTGAGCGATCATCTGAATCTGGAACACACACACAAAATACACTTTGTATGATTAGCTTAAATAGTGGAACTTGAGTGTTTCTACGTGGTTGCTATAGTATCCCTTGTGATTACTATTTCTATATGGTTGCTAGGCAATTCCTACTGGTGGATGAGGTTTTTGCATGGTTATTCATAGTTGGAGAATTTGGCTGTGTGATAAAAATATTCTGGACATTCCGCTGTAGGTTTATTCATATGTAGGGAATTTAGCTGTGGAGGAATATATGGTGAGAGGACTTGTCTATTGGGGGTATGCATGTTGAATGGGCATTTGTCTGAATGGAATTTGTTTTCTCCCATCATTCTGCACTCAGTATGAATAAGTGAAAACATTATTTTGGAAATCTTGCTAATTTATTAAAAAGGAACAATGAAAATTTCGCAAGGATATAGGTATTCAGACCCTTTGCTATGACACTTGAAATTTGGCTCTGGGGGCCTTCCATTTGTCTTGATCTTCTTTGAGATGTTTCTACACCTTGACTGGAGTTCACCTGTGGTGAATTCAGTTGGTTGGATGTGATTTAGAAATACACAGCTGTCTATATAAAGTCTCACAGCTAACAATGCCTATTAGAGAAAAACCTGCATGCAGATGAGAGAAATTCCAAAAGGTCAACTATCACTGCACCAATCTGGGCGTTATGACAGAAACAAGATTCTTTGTTCTGATTAAATCAAGATTGAACTTTTTGGTCTCACTTCTAAGCATCCTGTCTTTAGGAAAAGAGGAACTGCTCATCCCTACAGTGTAGCATGGTGATGGTAGCATCATGCTGTGGGGGTGTTTTTCAGTGGCTGGGACAGGGAGACTTTTCAGGGTTGAGAGAAACCTGAATGGAGCAAAGTACAGAGATATTCTTAATGGAAACTTGATCCAGAGTGCTCAGGACCTCATACTGGTCATCCAAGGTTTAGCTTCCAAAAAGACAATAACCCTAAGCACACAGCCAAGACAAAATGGCTTAGGGACAACTCTGTGAATGTCCTTGAGAGGCCCAGCCAGAGCCCTGACCTGAACCCAATAGGACATCTCTGGAGAGGCCTGAAAATGACTGTCCAACTATGGTCTCCATCCAACCTGACAGAACTTGAGAGAATCTACAGCGACGAATGGCAGAAAATCCCCAAATCCAGGTGTGCAAACCTTACATCACACCCAAGAAAACTTGAGTTTGTAATCACTGCAAAAAGGTGATTCAACTAAGTACTGAGTAAAGGGTCTGAATACTTATGCCAGAGACAGTAGCTCAACTGTTGTTGCACAGTTTGTGTTAGTCGTCCTTTAATCCTCGGTGGCTGGAAATATTTGATTGGTAGACTATTTTCAGTCCAGCAGTGACAGTGAGGCAGTTTAAAACTCCAGAGCAACACACACTAATCACACCAATACCACGTTAGTGTCACTGCAGTGCCGAGATTGCTCCACCACCCAAATCCCAAATAGTAACTGATCTGTGGTGGTCCTTTGACAGTCCAGACCATTAGATAAAAGGGTAAAGGGGACAACGTATGTATAGAAACAGGTGGAGTACATGCTGTTATTGTAGAACTACAAAGTGCAGTGACCACAAAACTTAAATTAATAATAAGCGATATTTAAACTGAAAAATGAAAGACTTTTACAGAGTACTATATATATATATATATATATATATATATATATATATATATATATATATATATATATATATATGTGTGTGTGTAAAGGGAAACAACACATTTTCTATTTATGTTGCAAAAATAAACTTAATAAACAGAAGAAATCTAAACCAAATAAATATGGTTTGACCACCTTTATCTTTTAAAAAAGCATCAATACTCTTAGGTACACCAACGTAATTTTGAAGGTACAGTAATCCCACATTTTATGCAAACTCAAAATGAACATTTAAATTCACAGCCAGAAAATATTCTAGCACTGTACTGTACTGATCCTAACTCTGTGTATCGGACTAAATAATGCCGATATGCCTAATTTTATGTTATTTTTAATGTAACTATTACTATAAGACTTATTTGACTAGATAAATTTCATTCTTACATTTATCATCTACACTCAAGGAGGATGTGTCCCCTTTTGAGTCTTGGTCCTCCCAAGGTTTCTTCATCATAATGTTTAGGGAGTTTTTTCTTGCCACTGTCATCCTAGGCTTACTCAATTTGGGATTGGTTCTAGATATTAGAAGTTCATCTAAAATTGTAAAGTTGCTTTTATAATGCATTATAATGCTACATTATAAAGAGCTCTATATAACTAAATCTGACTTGACTTTAGTACTGTTGTAATTATATTTTAAATAAATTTTGTGTAATGTGGTGTATTTTACTTGTATGTGTTACTACACCATTAATTTACTTTACTTACAGGTTAAAAAAATGTGTGATAGGTATTTACCTGTAGGAAATATGAATGTGTATATGGGGTGCTCTATTTGATGTCATTTCTAGTTTATGTGAGGGGTCTTGGAACATATTGGGAATGTAAAAGGGAGAAGTACTGCATGCAACTGGTATATTGTAGACAACTTTGGTTCTCTCACTTGTTTGTCTCTCTTCATGTACTCCCAGACTGACTCAATGAGTGTGTTTACATGCACTTAATTATCTGATAACTGCAGAAAATTTGATTTTGTCAGTAATATGATCAACAAGTATACATGCACTTAGGTAATCAAACAGTGGGAAAGCCATGTTTACATGACTCAGGCAATAATCGAATTTATTTTGCAACCAGCCCATAATCTCACAGAAGGGTGTGACATAAACTTAAATCTTTATTAATTAAATAATAAAACCTTTTTTTCCTCAAAAGCATTTGGTAGCTTTTTCGTGGGTGCTGCATTTAATTCTGATGTTACCAGAGAGAACTAAGCAACAAGGTCTATGGAAACAAGACCAAAAGAAGTGGCATTTCTTACAATAACAGCATTTGGCAACCATGTTTGATTCCGATAGCGGCTTCTGGGCTACATTAGCGTGCATGTGCAGACTGAGAAAAGCGATAGAAATCAGAGCATGCACTGAGAAATCCAATTACTGAAGTAAAATCCAGCTATCTTTATCTGATTTCTGGATCGGGAATATGCTGCATACATGACCACTTGAATAATCCGATAACTGCACAAATCTGATTATGATCAGATTCTTAAGCGCATGTAAATACACTCAATGATGTGGAGATCAGGGCTCTGTTGGGGACCATACCATATGCTTTTGCATTGACAGAAGTATGCAGACCCTTTGCTGGGAGAGTTGTATAGCTTTGTAATATATAACTTTGGCGGCCACCCATTTCTCTTGATCATCTATGATGTTTCTACACCTTGATTGGAGTCTAGCTGTTGTAAATTCAATTGACTAGACATTATTTGAAAATACTCACACCTGTCTATATAACTTTTCACAGCAAACAATGCATATCAGAGCAAAAAGCAAGCCATGAGAAGGAAAAAACTGCCTGTAGATTTAAGAGACAGGATTTTGTGGAGACTGACAGAGCTTGAGAGGATCTGCATAGAAGAATGGCAGAAAATACCTAAACCCAGGTGTACAAACCTTGTGTCATCATACCCAAGAAGACTATAATGTTACAAAGGTGCCATTTCAACTAAGTACTGAGGAAGGGTATGAATAACTTAGTCAATGCAAAATTTTAGTTTTTCCTTTTCAATAAATTTGCAAAAATTTTCTAAGATTCTGTTTCATGTTTTGGCATTATGGGGTATTGAGCGCAGAATGAGGAGCTGTTTTGTTTTTAGCCAAAATGGCCGCAATTTATAACCAAAATGTGAAAAAAGTGAAATGATCTGAGACTTTCCGAACGAAAGCACTGTAATTTTGAAGAGAAGGTAAGCCTGGGGTCAGTTCTTTTGCACTAAATTTCGTGGTCAGACACTGGCTTTTTTCATTCTCTGCTTTGCCTGTTGTTTGTGCCTATGCCAAAAGAGTTACATAGCCAACATCGGAAATGTGGATTTCAGCTTGCGGGAGAACATTGATCAGTAGACCCCTGGTTGTTGATTTGTTCAATCATGCCACTGGGCCTTGCTACTTATTCAATGTCTAAAAATAATTGCAAAGACAAACACCCAAATATCCACCTGGCCGACTCCAACATTCTATTACACGAATATGCTGTTGCATTACTCAAACGTTTACGCATTTGTTTATGTTATTTGATATAAACAGTGCGTTTTCATAGAAGTGCGGATTTTTGTATCAATTCTAAAGGGACATTCCTCATGGTGATAAATGGCATGATATTTGGAAAAAAAAAAAAACATGTGCATTCATATCCATGTGCTGAGTCATTCATAGGAAGCTAGAGCTATGACTATAAGATGTCACAACGTGTTTATAATGTCAACAAAGTGCGGACATTGGGTTCAAAGGGTTAATAGACACATGAATTTAATGTCACACTGGTATGAACAACACATTCAGAGACAGAGAAAAATATAAATTACCTGTTTCCATCTTTTATCGTGAAACAGACAGAACAAAGATTTTCTCCCTTTCTAAAATGCCACCCTCTCTCCCAGTCAGTTTCAAATGAGCATGCCTGACCAAGTCGGAAATTGCCTATCTGTGACCCTCGTGCCTCACTATTTTTATTACTAAATAAATTGTAAATAAATCAGCCTACATACCACTTAAACTGATCTCGTAGGAGTAGCCAAGCTCAACTGAGGGAACATAGATTTCTTCATTTCTGACCGGGGGGAAGAAGGGAACCATGTTAAACTGGCGATTATGTCCAATTGGCGCCATCTCTTCTGGATAGGTGTCATTTTTCGGGAAGTGCTGCAGCCATTCTTCAAATATAGCATCTGTGAATGCGTGTAGAACCTTAAACAAAACAAAGAACACAATAATCACAAAAATATTGTGGAGGTGAACAAGGTGAAATGAATAACATTCACAATGTGATGCTCAGGGCAATATTCTCCTGGGACACTATGAATCCTGGCATTCATGTAGATGTTACTTTGACACTTACTGCCTACCCAATACACCCCCTTATGGTAAGAGCATTCCCCATGGTTTGAAGAACATGATAATGAGTTCAAGGTGTTGACTTGACCTCCAAATTCGTCCAATGTCAATCAGATCGAACATCTATGTTTGTGTGATCCACGGAGGCCCCACCTCACAACTTACTGGGGATTAAGGATCTGCTGCTAACATATGGGTGTCAGATACCACAGGACACTTTCAAAGATCTTGTAGAGTTCAACTGGTGACTGGTCAGAGGGGGCCGTACACAACATTTGGTATGTAGTTGTAATGCTAATATATAAGGCGTATAAACCATATGGCAAGCATTGATCTAAAATATAATAATTATAAATATAATTGTATAATGATTCACAGTCCATGTTAAAGGATTTAAACATAGGGGTTAATGACTTCTCCATATCAGGTATTCTTGTTAATAACAGGAGATGTTAATAAGATGACATCATAAAGAAAAAGCTTGCTTTGGCATTGCTCACTATGGCATAACACCACTTGAACGCTACAAGCTGAGACAAATTCTATGGACAAACTTTAAGTTTAAGTTCAGATCATTTGCTGATGGACAGAATCCCAGAATGGTCCAGAATTCCAGAGGTACAGGGAGCTGTTCTATCACTTATTAATCACGTGTTTACATCCTTTGTTTTGCAACTGTACCCGAGTAATTCACAATAACTTGCATTTAGCTCTCTACATGTCTATGTCAAAAATATATTACCACAAAGATGGGGTCATTAGCAGCGGAATGTGACATGGCGCTTGTTCCATTGATGAAATCATGAACAAGGTTGTGTAAATTCATCACAGCAGTGTTCAGTTCGCTGCCTGGTTTATCAAAACCCTCCAATGTGTTCCTGTAGGAGAGATGTGTGTTGACATAGATCTTATACTACATAGTACACATATTACATCTAATATTACACATCTGTCTATCTATCTATCTAACTATCAATTTACAGTGATGCTTGAAAGTTTGTGAACCCTTTAGAATTTTCTATATTTCTGCTTAAATATGACCTTAAACATCATCAAATTTAAAAGGAGATAAAGAGAACTTTTAAGCAAATGAGACAAAAATATTATACTTGGTCATTTATTTATTGAGGAAAATGATCCAATATTACATATTAGTGAGTGGAAAAAGTATGTGAACCTCTAGAATTAGCAGCTGATTTTGAAGGTCAAATTAGAATCAGGTGTTTCCAATCAATGGGATGACAATCAGGTGCGAGTGGGAACCCTGTTTTATCTAAAGAACAGGGATCTATCAAAGTCTGCTCTTCATAACACATGTTTGTGGAAGTGTATCATGGCATGAACAAAGGAGATTTCTGAGGACCTCAGAAAAATAGTTGTTGATGCTCATCAGACTGGAAAATGGTTACAAAACCATCTCTAAAGAGTTTGGACTCCACCAATCCACAGTCAGACAGATTGTGTACAAATGGAGGAAATTCAGGAGCATTGTTACCCTCCCCAGGAGTGGCCGACCAATAAAGATCACTCTAAGAGTAAGGTGTGTAATAGTTAGTGAGGTCCCAAAGGACCCCAGAGTAACTTCTAAGCAACTGAAGGCCTCTCTCACATTGGCTAATGTTAATGTTTATGATTCCACTATCAGAAGAACACTGAACAACAAAGGTGTGCATGGCAGGGTTACAAAGAGAAAGCCACTGATCTCCAAAAAAACACTGCTGCTCGTCTACAGTTTGCTAAAGATCACTTGGACAAGCCAGAAGCCTATTGGAAGAATGTTTTGTGAATGGATGAGACCAAAATAGTTTTGGTCTAAAAGAAAATCATCATGTTTGGAGAAAGGAAACCACTGCATTCCAGCATAAGAACCTTATCCCTTCTGTGAAACATGGGGGTGATAGTATCAGGTTTGGGCCTGTTTTGCTGCATCTGGGATGGCTTGCCATCATTGATGGAACAATGAATTCTGAATTATATCAGAGAATACTAAAAGAAAATGTCAGGACATCTGTTCATGAACCGAATCTCAAGATAAGGTTAGTCATGAAGCAAGACAAGAACCCTAAGCACACAAGTCGTTCTACCAAAGAATGGTTAAAGAAGACTAAAGTTAATGCCAAGTCAAAGTCCTGACCTTATTCCAATCAAGTTGTTGTGGAAGGACATGAAGTGATCAGCTAATGTGAGCAAACCCACCAACATCCCAGAGCTGAAGCTGTTCTGTATGGGGGAATGGGCTAAAATTCCTCCAAGCCGGTGTGCAGGACTGATCAACAGTTACAGGAAACGTTTAGTTATTGCTGCACAGGGGGGTCACACCAGATACTGAAAGCAAAGGTTCACATACTTTTGTCACTCACTAATATGTAACATTGGATCATTTTGCTCAATAAATAAATGACCAAGTATGAAATGTTATATTTATGCAGAAATATAGAAAATTCTAAAGGGTTCACAAACTTTCAAGCACCACTGTAATTGTAGTGGTGAAATGAAAAAAAGGAAAGATCATAATTAAAACAATAACATTTTATATTTGAGATTTTCAAGCACCTGAAACTCAAGGTGGAGTTGGTGAAATATGGAGGACTGTCAAAGTCACGCAGCTCAAGGCAGCTGTGCACGTCATTCATTGTCGGCAAAGTCATGCCCGTCATTTCCTTCATACCACGGCGTAAAGGTCCTTCACTTGTCCCATTACACAGTGTCACTAATCGGTTATACTCATCCAAGCTACAGTACAAAATAAAATGCAAAAAATGAGACAGATAGCAGACACCACAACATTACACCATGAAGACCTATGAATTATATCCCACTGTGTTTTAACTTAGGAGATCACTATGTAAGAACTGAATAAGTTAATGCCTTCATTCAGATCAACTCAAATATGTATGCAGCATACATTTGCAACATACCTGTCACATATGATTCCCCAGTCCCTGAATGGAGACCTAGGGCTTATGAGTGAGGGATCATTGGGGTCTGGTCCACCCAAAAGGTCATCAGTGCACACGTCACACTCAGATCTCCCAGTAGCAAAATTCCAGTACGGTATAGCAAAATTGTCAATCCCCATCAATTTCTAAAGAGAGGTAAAAGGAGGTTTTGTAACTAAATATGACTTCCTGCCAAATATAAACAATTTAAATCATATACATATATTTAAATAAATTCTCAATGACAAAAAATAAAGCACCCAGTAAGAAATGTTGGATTGCTGCAAATCTCAGCATAGTTATGTCTCAGGTAGGTATATAAATTATTACAAGTGTGGTCTGATTAGACACTGGATCTTGCCACAAGAGGAAGTAAAAGTGCTTCCCCCGCTGCCTAAAAAGTCTCTCAGAAGCTACTTTTGGGAAATGTACCTATTGGTGAGAAATCGTTGACTGCTATACATGCCTCTATGACACACTCGAAGACATTTTGCCCAGTTGACAGACTCTGAGAGGGAGCGCATCACTGGACTGAGAGAAGCAAGATGGTCATTTTGACGAACTGCCTGCCATTTGGGGCGTTCTAAGCTAGCTGTTAGAAGGTGTTGGGAGCAGTGGTGCCGTCAGGACATGCACACATGGCAAAGAGGCTCTGGACAGCCCAGACAGACCGCCAGTAGAGAGGATTATTTAATTCACCGACAAGCACAAGCAGCTCCCACAGTTTTGTTGTCCACCATCCAGACACAGGTGGCACCTTCACTACACACCCCTCTCTCTGCCTGAGCCATTTCAACAAACTTAGCAGAAGGAACCTATGTCTATTGACAACCAGCCACCATCACCTTCATTTCCAGTGGTGTCATGAACGGAAAACCTGGACCTATTGTCCACCATCCAGACAAGGTGACACCTTCAATACACATCTCTGCCTCTGCCTGTACCATTCCAGGTGCTTAACAGAAGGAAATTTGTTGTCACTTGCGTGTCCTTCCAATGACAGCCATCAACTATCACCTTAGATTGCAGTGCTGTTGCAAAAAAGAAACCTGGACTGCTACGAACTGGAACCACATCATCTTTAGTGACGAATCCAAGTCCTGATTGGGATCCAGCAACAGTCGAGTTCAAGTATGGAGGCCTGATGGTGAACGCTTCAATCCTGCCTTTGCTGTGGAGCAACACACTGCCCCAACTTCTGGTCTGATGGATGAGGATCTACAGGCCCAGCTGCAACATATGTGGGACAGGATACCAAACGGAACCTCCGGTGCCCAACCGTATGTCATATTGTATCCAGGCTAGAAGTGACTAAACAGGGTGCTAGAGCCTCCTTTTAGTTGTACAGTTTTCCCCAAATAAACTCACTCATTTGGTATTATATTGACTGGGTACTTTATGTGTGGAGTCTGCATGTCGTCCCCGTGGGTTTATTCCATGTACTCCGGTTTCCTCCCACAGTCCAAAGACATGAATTAGGTTAAATTGGCACTACTTGAGTGTGTGTATATACACATATATACACATATATATACACACACACACAGTGGTATGAAAAAGTTTGGGCACCCCTGATAATTTTCATGATTTTAGTTTATAAATCATTGGTTGTTCAGATCAGCAACTTGAGTTAAATATATCATATAGCAGATGAACACAGTGATATTTGAGAAGTGAAATGAAGTTTATAGGATTTACAGAAAGTGTGCAGTAATTATTCAAACAAAATTAGGCAGGTGCATAAATTTTGGGCACCCCAAACAAAAATTACATCAATATTTAGTAGATCCTCCTTTTTGTAGAAATAACAGCCGCTAAAACAACTTCCTACATCTTCCAGTCTGGATTCTGGTTTTGAAGGTGCTTTTTGGACATTCTTTCTTTAGAAACATCTCCATTTCAGTCAGGTTTGATGGTTTCCGAGCATGGACAGCCCACATTTTCAGCAATATTCATGTCTGGGGGACTGAGATGGCCATTCCAGAACGTTGTACTGGTTCCTCTGCATGAATGCCTTAGTAAGATTTTGAGCAGGGTTTGGGGTCCGTTGGCCTCAGTGCAACTTTGTCACTGATTTGAACATTGTTCTCAAGAATCTGGAGATATTAACTGGAATCCATGCGACCCTCAACTTTAACAAGATTAATAGTACCTGCACTGGCCCACACAGTCCCACAGCATGATGGAACCGCCACCAAATTTTACTGTGGGTAGCAAGTGTTTTTTGTCCTTGGGATGCTGTGTTCTTTTCCCGCTCCTTGTTATGTCCAAATAACTCCATTTTTAGTTTTTCATCAGTA
Organism: Ancistrus triradiatus; assembly: GCA_025084515.1. Taxonomy (NCBI): domain Eukaryota; kingdom Metazoa; phylum Chordata; class Actinopteri; order Siluriformes; family Loricariidae; genus Ancistrus; species Ancistrus triradiatus. The sequence goes on from JAJAGP010003119.1 coordinate 31,287, forward strand.
CACAGCACTTTATTCCAAAATGAAGCTGGATTGTCCAAATGTGCTGTAGCGCACCTCAAGTGACTCTGTTTTGTGGTGGTTGTGTCTGGCAGAAAAGGCTTCTTCTGCATTACTCTCCCATACAGCCTCTCCTTGTGCAAAGTACGCTGTATAGTTGAACGATGAACAGTGACACCATCTGCAGCACAAATGAGGTTTGTAGGTCTTTGGAGGTGGTCCTGTGGCTTGACTATGACTGTTCTCACAACCATCCTTCGCCTCTGCCTATCTGAGATTTTTCTTGGTCTGCCACTTCGGAGTTCCTTAACTAGAACTGTGCCCTGTGGTCTTCCATTGCCTCACTATGTTCCTCACAGTGGCAACTGACAGCTGAAATCTCTGAGAGAGCTTTTCCCTTTCCCTGAACCATGATGTTGAAACAACCTTTGTTTTCAGGCCATTTGAGAGTTGTTTTTGAGGCTCCCATGTTGCCACTCTTCAGAAGAGAAGATGCAAAAAGAGGAGAAAACTTCCAATTGGCCACCTTAACCCTTTCTCATAGTTGTGGATTCACTTGTGTATGTAGATCAAGGGTCAATGAGCTTACAAAACAAAATTTTGTGTTCCAATAATTAGTGCTAAAGGGTATTCAAATGACAAGGGTGCCCAAATTTATGCACCTGCCTAATTTTGTTTGTATAATTACTGCACACTTTCTGTAAAACCTATAAACTTAATTTCACTTCTCAAATATCACGGTGTTCATCTGCTATATGATATATTTACCTGAAATTGCTGAGCTGGACAACCAATGATTTATAAAGAAAAATCATGAAAATTATCAGGGATGCCCAAACTTTTTCATACCACTGTATGACTAGTCTCGATGTAACTTGTGGTCTCGCATGTATACTGCGATGCTTGAAAGTTTGTGAACCCTTTAGAATTTTCTATATTTCTGCATAAATATGACCTAAAACATCATCAGATTTTCACACAAGTCCTAAAAGTAGATAAAGAGAACCCAGTTAAACAAATAGCACAAGAATATTATACTTGGTCATATTGCATATTAGTGAGTGGCAAAAGTATGTGAACCTTTGCTATCAGTATCTATTGTGACGTAAATCAGAATTCATTGTTCCATCAATGATGGCAAGCTGTCCTGGCCCAGATGCAGCAAAACAGGTCCAAACCATGATACTACCACCTACCATGTTTCACAGATGGGATAAGGCTGTTATGCTGGAATGATGTGTTTTCCTTTCTCCAAACATTTCACTTTTCCTTTAAAACAAAAAGTTCTATTTTGGTCTCATCCATCCACAAAACATTCCTCCTATAGACTTCTGCCTGGTCAACATGACCTTTAGCAAACTGCAGACGAACAGCAATGCTCTTTTTGCAGAGCAGTGGCTTTCTCCTTGCAACCATGCCATCCACACCATTGTTCTTCTGATGGTGGACTCATGAACATTAACATTATCCAATGTGAGAGAGACCTTCAGTTGCTTAGAAGTTACCATGGGGTCCTTTGTGACCAACTATTACACGCCTTGTGCTTGGAGTGATCTTTGTTGGTCGACCACTCTTAGGTAGGGTGACAATGGTCTTGAATTTCCTTCATTTCTACACATTTCTACCATTTCTATCTGTCTGACTGTAGATTGCTGAAGTCCAAACTCTTTAGAGATGGTTTTGTAACCTTTTCCAGCCTGAGAAGCTTCAACAACTCCTTTTCTGAGGTCTTCAGATATCTCCTATGTTCATGCCATGATACACTTCCACTGACATGTGAAGAGCAGACTTTGATAGATCCCTGTTCTTTAAATAAAACAGGGTGCCCACTCACACCTGATTGTCATCCCATTGATTGAAAACACCTGACTAATTTCACTTTCAAATTAACTGCAAATTCTAGAGGTTCACATAGTTTTGCCACTCACTAATATGTAATATTGGACCATTTTTGTCAATATGCAAATGACCAAGTATAATATTTTTGTCTCATTTGTTTAACTGGGTTCTCTTTATCTACTTTTATTACCTGTGTGAAAATCTAATGATGTTTTAGGTCATATTTTTGCAATTATAATGCAAAATCAGAAGAAGCAGCAGCTTTATTTGTACAGACCTGCAGCTCTCTCTCCAACCTCAGTAGATGATACCTGTGCCAGGTGATAAAGGCAGGGCCTTTATGGGAAAAATCAATGGCTTTAAATGGCCTCCCAGGACCTGTAACAAAAACATAACTTTAAATTAATAAACTTATTAACACAAAACACTAGCTTAAATCATCATAGGTACACTTCAACTTTGAGAGAACAAATGAGAAATAAAATTCAGGAAATCACACTGTAGCATTTTTAAAGAATTTAATTGTAAATTACGGTGGAAAATAAGTATTTGGTCAATAACAAAAGTTCAACTCAATACTTTGTAACATAACTTTTGTTGGCAATGACAGAGGTCAAACGTTTCCTGCAAGTCTTCACCAGGTTGGCACACACTGTAGCTGGTATTTTGACCCATTCCTCCATGCAGATCTCCTCTAGAGCAGTGATGTTTTGGGGCAACACGAACTTTCAACTCCCTCCACAAATTGTCTATGGGGTTGAGGTCCGGAGATTGGCTAGGCCACCCCAGGACCTTGAAATGCTTTTTATGGAAACACTCAGTTGTCCTGTCCCCTTTGCAGAAAAACAGCCCCAAAGCATAATGTTTCCACCATGCTTCACAGTAGGTGGGACTGTGGTAGCCTAGCGGTTAAGGTACTGGGCTCTGGACCATAAGGTCCTGGGTTCAAATCCCTACCTTTGCCAAGCTGCCACTGTTGGGTCCTTGAGCAAGACCCTTAACCCACAACTGCTTGGATTGTAAGATTTGTATCAATTGTAAGTCGTTCTGGATAGGGCCTCTGCTAAATGATGTAAACGTAACGTAAACGTAGGTATGGTGTTCTTGGGATGCAACTCAGCATTCTCTTCTTTCTCCAGTTAGGTTTTTTACCAAAAAAAGTTCTATTTTTGGTTTCAATCTGACCACATGATATTCTCCCAATCCTCTTTCTGGATCATCCATATGCTCTCTGGCAAACTTCAAACGGCCTGGACATGTACTGGCTTTAAGCAGGGGGGGCACCGGCCTGGAACTGCAGGATCTGAGTCCCTCTCGAGGGAAAGTGTTGTTACAGATGGTAGCCCCCACTTTTGGTCCCAGCTCTCTGCAGGTCATTCATCAGGTCCCTCCATGTAGCTCTGGGATTTTTTGCTCACCGTTCCTCATGATCATTTGGACCCCACGGGGATGAGATCTTGCGTGGAGCCCCAGATCGAGGGGAATTATCAGTGGTCTTGTTATGGCTTTCCATTTTCTTACAATTGCTCCCACAGCTTGATTTATTCGCACCAACCTGCTTTGCCTATTGTAGATTCACTCTTCACGGCCTATTGCAGGTTTACAATTTTTTTCCTGGTGTCCTTCGAACAGCTCTTTGGTGTTGGCCATTTGTTTTTTAGTTTGGAGTCTGACTGTTTGAGGCTGTGGACAGGTGTCTTTTATACAGATAATGAGGTCAAACAGGTGCCATTAATACAGGTAACAAGTGGAGGACAGAAGAGCTTCTTAAAGAAGAAGTTATAGGTCTGTGAGAGCCAGAAATCTGGCTTGTTTATAGGTGACCAAATACTTATTTTCCACCATGATTTACAATTAAATTCTTTAAAGATCCTATAATGTAATTTCCTGGATTTTTTTCTCATTTTGTCTCTCATAGTTGAAGTGTACCTATAAAGAAAATTACAGACCTCTCTCATCTTTCTAAGTAGGAGAATTTGCACAATCAGTGGCTGACTAAATACTAAATAAAAATAATTAAATACAAAATTCAAATTCAAAACTCTATCCCCAAATTTATCTTTAATCCCAAACCATTACTGTAACATGAAACCCTAACTCAAACCCTAAACCAGTAACCATGAATGTTACTCTGAACTGAACATTAACTTTAATCATCAACTCCTAGTCTAAACGCAACTAACCCTAACTCTAATATTAAATATAAATTTTAACTTAACAACCCTAAATCTACATACTACACTCTGATTATAATCCTTAACCTTAAATCTAATCTTATTTCCAACAAAAACTCTTTTTTATAACCCTAATTATTGCATAACAATTAATCTGAACACACTGAGAAGGCTTGGGCTAATAGCAGTGTCACAGGTTAGTAGTGCTGCTTTACTAATGCTTAAATGTAAGTCCTAACTGTAATGCTAAACATTAAAAAGTAATCCTAATCCCCAGCTATAATCCTAAACCTAATCTAAACTTTCCATTGTTCTAACTGTTACTGTGACCGTACCGAGCAGTGTGTCTCTGACGGAGTAGTAGTGCTGCCAGACGAACAGGTCATACACACTGATGTTGCTGAAACGTGTCTCATTGGTTTCTCGGTCAACTAGACCAAGCCAGTGCTCAGTGGCGATCACGTAATCTGGATGCACTGTTCTTTTGGAACGCAGAATCGCCTCCAAGAATTCCTTTTTCTCCTCTGTGCTCAGGGACATGATGTTCTTTCGAGTCACAGGGGCTTTGCGGCGATCGCACTGTGGCCCTGTCCAACCAAATCTACACTCACCACAGTCGTAACCAGCAAAGTTACCTAAAAAAGGTCAATCAACACCACAAATTATAGCACAAAGCTAATGTTGGAGCATAAAAAAACAATACAGGGTAATATACAATATTGCACAGCAGAAATTAAGTACCATAAAGGAAAGGCATCAAAGTCAAAGTGGCAAAAGTATGTGAACCTTTCTTTCAGTATCTGGTGTGACCCCGTTTTTCTGCCTTTAGAAATCTGTGATATATTTCAGAATTCCGTTCTGGCCCAGATGCAGCAAAACAGGCCCAAACTATGATATTACCACCACCATGTTTCACAGATGGGATAAGGTTCTTATGCTGGAATGCAGTGTTTTCCTTTCTCCAGACATAACACTTTTCTTATAAACCAAAAAGTTCTATTTTGGTCTCATCCGTCTACAAGACATTCTTCCAATAGCCTTCTGGTGATCTTTAGCAAACTGCAGATGAGCAGCAATGTTCTTTTGGAGAGCAGTGGCTTTCTCCTTGAAACTCTGTCATGCACACCATTGTTGTTCAGTGTTCTTCTGATCGTGGACTCATGAACATTAACATTAGTCAATGTGAGAGAGGCCTTCAGTTGCTTAGAAGTTACCCTTGGGTCCTTTGTGACCTAGCCATCTATTACACGCCTTGCTCTTAGAGTGATCCCATTGATTGAAAACACCTGACTCCAATTTCACCTTCAAATTAACTGCTAATCCTAGAGATTCTTACTAATATGACTTACTAATATGAAATATTAGATCATTTTCCTCAATAAATAAATTATGAAGTATAATATTTTTGTCTCATGTGTTTAACTGGGTTCTCTTCATCAAATTTTAGGATTTGTGTTAAAATCTGATGATGTTTTTCTTACAATTAGCCATATTTAAAGAAGCTGACGAACTGTTAAAAATAAAATATATTTTATTTTTATTCTATGACCCAAGTGCAGTTAGCTCCAGATGGAATTAATGGACAAAAAGATGAATAGAACTAACGGGGGTGGGTCCACCGTTCATGCGGGATCCGAGACTCGAACCTCTTATGGCTAGTGTAGCGGGTGAGTGTAATCACGGCTTGCCACACTGCCAAACACTAGGACTCAGGGGAATTGAAGGGGAAGAATGACAGACGTAAGAGCTGACAAACATGGACTCAAAACAAGGTCATACTCTGTCAAACAGAATGACAGGAAACAGGGAGGTGCTAAGGACACAAATTTCAAGCAGGATGCGTCCTGAAACAAAAGTAAAACGAGTAACGAGTAAGCATGCGCAGGTTGGGATCAGGCGGTAGAAGCGCCAGTCTCTACTACGAGAACTACAGCAGCACCAAAGAATCCCGAGGTGCGCAAGGAATGTGTGGGCACAGCACGGCGACGCCACTCAGAGAGAGAAGGCGAGGAAAAGGTTATCAGAGGAAAAGCAGCTTTCCCTTTCCTAGCGACTATGCCCTAACCAATTTACCTCGAGCCTTGTAGCTCTACTTGGCCAACCTTCAATGCAAGATGGGCCATACCTTTATTCCCTAACAGGATGAAAAGGCAAAAAGACCGAGAGTAGCAGCGCCTGTCAGTGCCAGAGCGTGCTCTTAAATAGCACCACTGACAGGTGATGACAATTGTGCCGCAATCAATGAGTGCATGAACGATAGCATGCATTGAGTGGATCCCGGTAAAATAACCAAGTCGACACTACCATCTAGTGTCTGCTTGGGAACATCCACACAGTGCTGGGGGGTCCTAACAGTACCCCCCCAAGGGATGTCATCCCGACGCCCACTAGTGTTACCACTAGCCCCCTAGCCTGACAAACGCGCTCCGGGTTAAGCGTACTGCGCACAGTGAGGCCCTGGTAGGGAGGGCAAACCTTGAAGCAAGGGCCAAAAGGGAGGGCGAGGCAACACAAGCCAGTCACAAGGCTGGGCCATGGCCCAGGGATGGCCATGAGCAGCTGAAGGGTGGAGCTCGGCACAGGGACCAGACCAAAAAAGGTTGGTGCTAAGCATCTGGCTAGGCAAACAGACGGCAAGGGCCCCAGCACCGAGGTCAGCAAAGGCAACCACGGTGTGGGAGTCGACGCCAATTACTTCGGCGCAAGAATTGGTCTGAATGACCATGGCATGGGGGTCGGGGCCAACGACCGTGGCGCAGGAATCGACCTGACTGACCGTGATGTGGGGGTTGGGACCAATGACCGCGACGCAGGGACCGGTTTGAATGACCGTGACGAGGGGGACGGGGCCAATGACAGTGGCGCAGGAATCGGTCTAAGTGACCGTGGCACAGGGGTTATCACTAACGACCGGTGCACAGAGATAGGAACTGAGCCAACTTTGCTCGGGGAGGAGCTAGTATGCTCAGGTATGGAGCTTACTTTGCTCAGGTACAGAGCCAAGATGCTCAGGGTACAGAGCCTACACTTGCTCTGGCATGGAGCTTACAGGCACAGCGAGCTCAGTAACGGAGCTAGGCGGCAAAAGCTCAAAAATGTCCATGAGTGCCCGATCATTAAAACCCGGTAGCTACAGCTACTCCCTGCACATACTCAATTTCGAGATGGGAGATGCTGAAAATGTAGGACGGCGCTAATGGCTTTTTTGACGAAGTGTTTTTCGGCTGGGACAGAAATGACAAGCTGGTAGGTGTGTTAATGCGGGCTCCAGCCAATATGGCCAGGGTCGAACAGATTGACAAGGGAAGAGGTGGACAGAAAAGCAGTTCGAAATGTCCACCACCCTCATTAAGACCCAGTTTAAATAGGTGGGCATGAATGAGCGCCGACTCCCCGACTCCGACTCAAGACCACTCATCTTGGCCACAGCACGGAACTCGGCCACAAACTCAGCCACTGCCTAGTGCCCTGAAAAATATCAAAAATGCTGGGCAGATCCGGGGCAAGCGTGAGTCCAGGTACAAAGTGAGCACATTAAGGGCTACCTGAACCACAGATGGAAGCCGGCAGTTATGGCGGGGAGGGCTGGGCAATTTGGGAGGGTTAGGATGGTACACCAGATCCATGACTCAGCCGTAGTCACAGAATGGCCCCCCGAAAAGCCAGCCGGGACACGGGTAAAGAAACCCGCCGACCGCGGCGACTGGGGACCTCCAAACTGGAGGTCCAGGAGGTAATGCCGGGTCCTGTAGCTGGCCGCACCCTACTGTTACAGTTCGCTATATATAAACAAGCTGACAAACCGTTACAAACAAAATAAGTTTTATTTTTATTCTAGGACCCAAGTGCAGTTAGCTCCAGATGGAATTAATGAACCAAAAGATGAATAGAACTAACAGGAGTGGGTCCACCATACGTGTGGGACCCAAGACTTGAACCTCCGGTTGCTAGTGTCACGGGAGAGTGTAATCACAGCTTTCCACACTGCCAGACACTAGGACCCAGGGGAAAGAGAAGGGGAAGAATGGCAGATGCAAGAGCCGACTAACGCAGACTCAAAACAAGTTCATACGCTGTCAGAATGACAGGAGACATGGAGGCGCTAAGGATACAAACTTCAAACAGGACACGAATGGCACGTCCTGAAATGAAAGTAAAAAACGTTTTTTTATTAACGAGTAAGCGCGAAGTGCAAACAGCGTTCCTCCCATGGGCAGGTCGGGATCGGGCGCTAGAAGCACCGGCCTTTACTAGGAGAACTACAGCAGCACCAAAGAATCCCGAGGTGTGCAAGGAATGTCACAGTCTTACACTGCATGCTACGGTACAATTTGCCAGAGGGTAGGAGGCTGAACAGTTCAGGGGCAGGGTGAGTGGGGGTCTCTGACGATCTTGGTGGTCCTGTTGAGTCAGTGTAACAGGTATAGATCTGATATTGAAGGGAGTGTGGTTCTGATGTTTTCCCTGCTGTCCTAACTACTCTCTGGAGGGACTTTTGAGGCAGTGTAGCTGTCATACCAGACAGAGAGGCTGCTCGTGAGGATATTCTCTGTAGAAGGTTTTGAGGATATGAGGGGGTAAGTTTGCTCTCCTCATCCATTGTAGGAAGTGAAAGCATTGCAAGATGTAAGCCCAGTCCAGGTTTCAAACCCTGATCCTTAGCAAGGGCTGTTTCCAGCAACATATCTCTTATCACCAAGCTGTAGGACCTGTTGTTTTCAATATATGACAATTATCTTTTGTAAGCAAAACCTGCATATAAGTGTCCAAAGCTAAAAGTTAAAAAATATTAATTAATTTAGAACATGTCACTGTATTCTAACTACTATAGTGTTACTAATGTTAACACACTTACGTTCAGTTACTCAAAATAAGGATCCTTCTATTCAGTTAATTTTTAAACACAATCAATTTTGCAGTTTATAAATAACATGAACTAGTAAAAACCAATCTAGCATTACATTTGTGCTAGCCAGAATAATGCCAGACAAAAATAAACCAGCATCAGATTAGCAATATTAGGTAATTCGAGGACCAACACTCTACACCAGCATCAGATTAGTAACAGCCATTAACATAAACTAGCAAAACTAACAATAAACCAGCTACACCATACCCAATACCCTCAAATAGCTAAACCAGCAACTCTCAGAAGATAAATGTGCACCAGACCAGCACGAAAACTAACACCTGGTCAGTTAACTGCAAAATCAGCTCATTACCAGAGTAGTACAACCAGCATCCGTTAAATCAGCACCACACTAGTTAATACAGTACTGGGACCATCTATTCAATCACCAGATCAGCTCAGCTAAGCAAGCATTAGGTCATTTCAACCAGCATTAGACAAGTTAAATCAGCATTAGACCACCAAAAACCAATACAGAATTCTAACATGATTTTACTAAACAGCTGCTCCTTTTTCAGCTTTGCTGTGTAAATGTACAAATTAACAAAACATAATAAACTACTCTACATATGAAGTTTAAATTCAGCAAACTTGACAACTACGAACTGTTCTCCTTGGGTGAAAATCTCTTTTTGGTTTGTGGTTCAGACAGGACTATGAACTTTAGAACACAATGGAGCATGTGAGGGATTATCCCAGTACAAAGAATACAATAGGTCATTCATGTACAGAATCTGTTTTATTTATATAACAGATTCTGTACATCAGGCATGTATCAGGCATATATATACAGTATATATAGAGGATATATATATATAATATATATTAATATATATCTATATATATATATATTTGTATAGATATATAGTTTGTTAGTTTAGTTAGTTCGTTAGATAGATAGATAAGTTGATAGAAAGATAGATAATAGATAGATAGATAGATAGATAGATAGATAACAGCATATATATATAAAACAGATTCTGTACATGAATGACCTATTGTATTCTTTGTACTGGGATAATCCCTCACATGCTCCACGTGTGAGGGATTATCCCAGTATAAAGAAGTTAGCAGCATATATGTATATATGTTAAGTTGCTTTTATCTACATCAGCTCCTCATAAGCACTTCTGTAAGTCACTATACATAAGGACATTATTAAATGTTGCAAATGTAAATATTGTTGTGGGATTTACGTCACTACTATTCATTGTTATTTCATTCCTCTTACGTAGTGTTTCTTAAAAAGGAGTCAAATCGATGTACTATTACTTTAAAAACCAATATTAATTTTATTAGAACAACAAGGGCATAAATTAAAGATATTTAATAAATTACCAGTAAGAATTACTGAGCACAGGATCCAGCTTCATAACTGGATGCATTTTTTCTCATATCATATAAATAAAAACATTGACTTTATGATATAAATAGACTGTCAACTACATGATAGTAGGATTAAAGAAGCTATTTAAGCGTACAGTAGGGAAAAAAAGTATTTAGTCAGCCACTTCATCTATGAGAGACAAAATGAGAAAAAAAAATCCAGGAAATGACATTGTAGGATCTTTAAAGAATTTAATTGTAAATCATGGTAGAAAATAAGTATTTGGTCACCCACAAACAATCAAGATTTCTGGCTCTCACAGACCTGTAACTTCTTCTTTGAGAAGCTCTTCTGTCCTCCACTCGTTACCTGTATTAATGGCACCTGTTTTACCTCGTTATCTGTATAAAAGACACCTGTCCACAGCCTCAAACAGTCAGACTCCAAACTCAAGACCAAAGAGCTGTCGAAGGACACCAGAAAGAAAATTGTAGACTGGCACCAGGATGGGAAGAGTGAATCTACAATAGGCAAGCAGGTTGGTGTGAATAAATCAACTGTGGGAGCAATTGTAAGAAAATGGAAGACACACGACCACTGATAATCACCCTCGATCTGGGGCCCCATGCAAGATCTCATCCTTTAAGGTCAAAATGTTCATGAGGACGGTGAGCCAAAAATCCCAGAACTTACATGGAGGGACCTGATGAATGACCTGCAGAGAGCTATGATGACCAAAAGTAACAAAGGCTACCATCAGTAAACACACCTATGCTGAGAGGGACTCAGATTCTGCAAGTGCCAAGCGTGCCCCCCGCTTAACTGCCAGTTACATGTCCAGGCCCATCTGAAGTTTCAAGCCAGAGAGCATACGGATGATTACAGAAGAGGATTGGGAGAATGATCATTGTGGTGAGACGAAAACAAAATAAAACTTTTTGTGAGGGGGGGTAAAAGCTCAATAAAACTTTTTGGTTAAAAAGCTCTAGTCGTGTTTCAAGAAAGAAGAATGCTGAGAGTGCATATCCCAGGAACACCATACCTACTGTTGAGCAAGGCATGGGGGTGGAAACATTCATGCTTTGGGGCTGTTTTTTTCTCTGCAAAGGGGGCCCAGAGCGGACTGATCCGTGGTAGGGAAGAATGAACGGGGCCATGTATCATGAGATTTTAAGCCAAAACCTCCTTCCATCAGTGAGAGCATTGAAGATGGAACGTGGCTGGGTCTTCCAGCATGACAATGATCCCAAACACACCGCTCGGGCAACGAAGGAGTGGCTCCGTAAAAAGCATTTCAAGGTCCTGGAGTGGCCTAGCCAGTCTCCAGACCTCAACCTCATTGAAAATGTCTGGAGGGAGTTGAAAGTCCGTGTTGCCCCAAAACATCACTGCTCTAGAGGAGATCTGCATGGAGGAATGGGCCAAAATACCAGCTACAGTGTGTGCCAACCTGGTGAAGACTTACAGGAAACATCTGACCTTTGTCATTGCCAACAAAGGTTATGTTACAAAGCATTGAGTTGAACTTTTGTTATTGACTGAATACTTATTTTCCACCTTCATTTACAATTAAATTCTTTAAAAATCCTACAATGTGATTTCCTGGATTTTTTTTCTCATTTTGTCTCTCATAGTTGAAGTGTAGCTATGATGAAAATTACAGACCTCTCTCATCTTTCTAAGTAGGAGAACTTGCACAACCAGTGGCTGACTAAATACTTTTCTTCCCCACTGTATGTAACTTGCAATATAATGGTGAATATATGATTTTACTTTCGATACAATTTTCAAGGGAGAAAATATTGGGCTATATGTGGAATAATTTAAATAACTGAAAGCTGGTACTATAGCCTACCAAAAATGAGAACCGCAACTCTAAAGAATCTACCTGGACATCTTTACTGTACTGTTGTTGATTTTTATTTTAATTACATTTTTTGTTTACTTTTTCCGAATTCATTTGTCTTTATTTGGGTTCGTAAACAGCAACACAATTTGGGCACGGGTACATGATGGACTGCCCTCGGACCCTTCTCGAGCCAGTCCTGAATACTGACACCTCAAAAAGTCAACAGATTATTAACTGTCGTATTTGCATAACAATTGATGAAGCATTGGTCAGCAAGGCTTACCGGTGCAAGAGCAGGTCCGTGTAAAGAATTTGGTGGGCCACCGTTCGCGATCGTCCACGTTGCGGAGGGTGTAGGTCCCCCCCCACGGATGCGTGTCGGTGCGGACCTCACTGCATGCTCCGCGCCCTGAACGCACGCCACACGAGTCTTCAGGATCCGCGCTCGGGCTCGGACAGCAGCGCTTTTCCGCGAGCGCCTCCGCCGTGCCGCACGCCCGAGGAAACTGAGCTTCCACACTGAGCGTCACCGCACTGATGACCAACCAGCACGCCGCCACTTTTACCACCGCATTCATCATCAACTTTTGAAAATCTTCTTCAGACAGACTGGACAAAGGTTTTGACGAGTATACTGGTCGTAGTGTGTGTGAGGGCTTGTGCACTCAGTTTCAGTGCTGTTAACCGAAAATCTCAGTGTGCAGAGAATTTATCTTATTTCCACTCCCCTCTCAGCTTCCCAACCCATCTCACACACACTTATTTTCTCTGTGGATTAGAGTGGAGACCTCGTGGTCATCACCTGACACACACACACACACACACACACACACACACACACACACACACACACACACAAATAATCTCTTTCTTGTATGTGCGTGCGAGTGTGTGTGTGTGTTGTGGCTATAACTTTATTTCTCAATTTATCCATTCATCCTGCTTACATGAAAATAGAGTGTGTCCAACATATCTGGGGGGAGGATCCCATATGTGGTGTGTTTTCCGCGAAATTTGCAGCATCCACTTGAAAAGCTGTAGCATTATTTAACTACAGTAAAGCGCGTGTCAGTGGAAATACCTCACAATAATTAATCCATACACTTCATGTTTAGCATGAGAAAATGTAGCATGCCAACAAATTGTGATTCCTGTTACACTGTAGGTATTAAAGTTACTTTTATGGCATCCCTTGTAACAATCAACCTTTTGTGGGGTTGTGTTAATCAACGCACAAGGGGATCTTTACCTTGAAAAATGTTCTAAAGGAACATTAATAATTTGCCTTGATAATCCCAACACAGAACTGCGCATACATTCAGCAAATTTTACAGATTAACTTTATAAAAAAAAATCACCTTAAATTACATATACACCACACTCAGCCACCTTAAACCCCTCCCCCTTAAACTAACAGTCCATGACAGCAGAGTTCATTCCCAAAAAAAACCAGAGGTGTCTCTCAACCCGCTTCCGCTTATGCGACAGCGCACAGAATCCCGTGTGTCCCAAAAAATATACGATCCAACGGAAAAAAGCAAAAATATGCGATCGCTAGCCATAGGGTATCTGCAGACAAAGATCACCGGGCGCAGTGAGGTCTCTCTTAGTCCCGCATCCTGTCCCACGTAACGCGCGGACTTTAATTTATGCGGCGATCCGGCTTATTCCGCTCCCCGTTTGCCACAGTCACTCATAATAATACTCAGGACTTTAGGTAACAAAAACAAAAAGGAGTTATTCCGCAATCAAAGCAGCGATACACCACGCTGCCCATGACCACCCTTTGATCCAGCCGCCATTAACCCTTTCACGTCCGCCATTCAAAGCACTTCTGCCGCTCTTAAATAGTCCACAGGTACATAACGTCATTTTAGTCAATACAGACCCCCATACCCCGGATAAACAGTGGATACATACATATATCATAAAAGTTAGAGATATTACATATTATTTGGCAAATATATAACGATCTCAAATTACATTTTTATTGATGTGCAACTAGTAAATGTGGCAGTGTCACACCCTTACAGAAAGAAGTTTATGCAAGTGTGCTATTAGTATACTTATAGTAAACTAAAAATAAGTAAGTATGCTTTCAGTTTACTTTTTATGTACTAATCAGAGATATACTTAAATAATATATTAAAAGTAATTACAGTAATTTACCTCAATGTAAAAAATACAGTAAGTCTCTGTATTCAGTATTTGGAATCAGGCAAAATTGTCATGATGCAGTGGAAAATAACAGGTATGTACTGTAAAAACTATTTGCAATATCTTGCTGTAGAGTATGTGGTTAATAACTGTAGAAATTACAGAAATGTCTAACAGTGTACTTGGTTTATACTGACAAGTGCACAGAAAAGTTTAAGTATATTTGGCATATATTTGCACTTATATTCAAGTATATTTGTTTTTTTCTGACATATATAAGGAAGAGCCTAAGCATATTTGGCTTATACTTGCACTGTAGCTGGTCTTTTGATCACGATATACTAAAAAAAAACGTCAAAAACAAAACAAACAAAAAAGCAGGTAAGCAAATTTGCCGTATTCATAAAACCCTGAAAGTACTTGGCTTGTAGTCTGGGGAAAATAAATTAATTATATATTAAAATATTTCTCAGGTACTTCGTAAATTATGTAATTTAATTTTATATAAATGTTGTATTCCATATTATGCTGTAATTACACTTCTGCCGTCTGCCGCGATTCGAACGTAATCGAACAGTTAAATACGCTGTTTTTAAACCTTGTTTATGTTCCTCTTGTGTCCATAACGCTTCCATTCAAATAACAAACAGGTTTCTCACAGCCTGCTCGTTTTGACCCCCAGTCATTGGTTGGCGCTGTTAGAATAGTTTGAAATTGTGGCGGCGGCATCAGAGTCAGAGACGGTTTTTGAAGAGCATTGTAAACGTTTTCAAAGACCAAATGCATCGAATTATGGGAATTCGGTTTATGCACGAGCAGCATGCACGAGCACTTGAAGAGAAAACAGGGACAGATGATGGACCACCAGAATAAGTGTTCTCTATTCATGTTTTACCATTCGTAGGAAAATACATTTGATTGAATAATTTTAATTTGTCCATGTAGCTGCTAAATTACTCATTATTAAAGCCATAAAGTCGTCTGACTGCTACCGTAGAAATTCCGCTATCTGAGTAAACATTTAAGCTGAATCTGGGCTCATTCTGTCTTTAGTGCTTGTTGGACTAGATGTTGCCCGTATTTATTTGTGTTTTTATTATAAGCACATTTCTTTGTGTACACAACGGCATAACCACAACAGATAGCGTTTTAATGGTTTAGGTTAATATAATTAAATGTTTAAGTTAAAGGAAAATAGGGAAAATATGTCTTCTTTATTACATATACTGTTCGTGTGTGTGTGTGTGTGTGTGTGTGTGTACAGTACTGCGCAAAAGTCTTAGTCCACCATTAGATTTGTTGTTTCAGCAGTGGTGTAAAGACCATATAACATATTGTTCATTCCAATCTTTGTGAGCTACCGTGTATCACAAAAGTGAGTACACCCCTCACATTTCTGCAGATATTTAAGTAGATCTTTTCATGGGACAACACTGACAAAATGACACTTTGACACAATGAAAAGTACTCTGTGTGCAGCTTATATAACAGTGTAAATTTATTCTTCCCTCAAAATAACTCAATATACAGCCATTAATGTCTAAACCACCGGCAACAAAAGTGAGTACACCTCTTAGTGAAAGTTCCTGAAGTGTCCATATATTTTGTGGCCACCATTATTTTCCAGAACTGCCTTAACTCTCCTGGGCATGGAGTTTACCAGAGCTTCACAGGTTGCCACTGGAATGCATTTCCACTCCTCCATGACAACATCACGGAGCTGGCGGATATTCGAGACTTTGCGCTCCTCCACCTTCCTCTTGATGCCCCAAAGATGTTCTATTGGGATTAGGTCTGGAGACATGCTTGGCCAGTCCATCACCTTTTCCCTTATCCTTTTCAAGAAAGCAGTGGTAGTCTTAGAGGTGTGTTTGGGGTCATTATCATGCTGGAACACTGCCCTGCGACCCAGTTTCTAGAGGGAGGGGATCATGTTCTACCTCAGTATTTCACAGTACATATTGGAGTTAATGTATCCCTCAATGAAATGTAACTCCCCAACACCTGCTGCACTCATGCAGCCCCAGACCATTTCATTCATACCACCATGCTTGACTGTAGGCATGACACACTTATCCATGTACTCCTCACCTGATTGCCGCCACACATGCTTGAGACCATCTGAACCAAACAAATTAATCTTGGTCTCATCAGACCATAGGACATGGTTCCAGTAATCCATGTCCCTTGTTGACATGTCTTCAGCAAACTGTTTGCGGGCTTTCTTGTGTACAGACCTTAGAAGAAGCTTCCTTCTGGGGTGACAGCCATGCAGACCAATTTGATGTAGTGTGCGGCATATGGTCTGAGCACTGACAGGCTGACCCCCCACCTCTTCAATCTCTGCAGCAATGCTGACAGCACTCCAGCGCCTATCTTTCAAAGACAGCATTTGGATGTGATGCTGAGCACATGCACTTAGCTTCTTTGGCCGGTCTGTTCATAGTGGACCATGTCAAGTCAAGTCAGATCTATGTATATAGCGCTTTTTATGGAGCGCTATATACATAGAGCATTGTCTCAAAGCAACTTTACAAGTTTAGACTACGTCCAATCCCAAATTGAGCAAGCCTAGGGCGACAGTGGAAAGGAAAAACTCCCTGAGTGTTATGAGAAAGAAACCTTGGGAGGACTAAGACTCAAAAAGGGACCCAACCTCCTTGGGCGGCATAGATGATAAATCTAAGAACGAAACTAAAGTCATGGAGTCATATCCACTATCTTGGCCACTGTGCTCCAGTTCAGTTTGAGGGTGTTAGAAATCTTACCGGGAGCCTTGGACATAAGGTGCCATGTTGGAACTTTCAGTGACCAGTATGAGAGAGTGTGAGAGCTGTACTACAAAATTGAACACATCCGCTGCCTATGCACACCTGAGACCTAGTAACACTAACGAGTCACATGACATTTTGGAGGGAAAATGACAAGCAGTGCTCAATTTGGACATTTAGGGGTGTAGTCTCATAGGGGTGTACTCAGTTTTGTTGCCGGTGGTTTAGACATTAATGGCTGTATATTGAGTTATTTTGAGGGAAGTATAAATTTACACTGTTAAATAAGCTGCACACAGACTACTTTTCATTGTGTCAAAGTGTCATTTTGTCAGTGTTGTCCCATGGAAAAAATATACTTAAATATCTGCAGAAATGTGAGGGGTGTACTCACTTTTTGTGATACACTGTATCTTTCACACTGTTCAATAAAGTGGTTTGACTGCTTCCCTTCCAAAAACATGAGTTCCTGACCAAGCTGCTTCAACCTAGTCAACCTGGTCAACCTAGCATCCTGATGAAGCTGACAGATGCTGTTATTGGGGAGGTCACACAGAATATTTGGCACTGTACAACCTAGAAGCTGTTTTTTTTCTGGGTTTTTTTTTTTTATTAGTATTGTTATTATTGTTTGGGTACTGCATATGAATTTTCTGTATTTTCTGGTTTTGTTTCATTGAAGAGACTGAGAAATAATGATATATGGTAATTATACCTATGTTATGGTATATGCAACCTAATGGCATAGTAGAATATATGAAATATATATGAATTTTACACTGTAAATTTTTCTTTCTTTTGCTCATAGTATTACCCAATGGCATGTGAAACAACAAGGAAAACCAGCCGCTAGATTGCTCAGGCAGGGTATTTCTAGTGCCGGTCCCAAGCCCGGATAAATGGTGAGGGTTGCGTCAGGAAGGGCACCCGGTGTAAAACACTTGCCAAATAAAGTATGCGAGTTCATAATAATTTCACGGGCCGGGTTAACAACGACCGCCACTGGTACTGGTAGCAAACGGTACCAGCGGAAATTGGACTACTGTTGCCGAAGACGAAGAGGAGGGAGGCGTGTGAGGAGACAGACAGAAATCAGGAGGGGCCAAAAATATAGCACTTGAGGGTAGCAACCCTAAATGTAGGGACGATGACAGGGAAAGGTAGTAGAGAGCTGGCTGGAGATGGATTGCAGAGGAGAAAGGTCGATGTTTTGTGTGTGCAGGAGACAAAAGTGAAGGGTAGCAAGGCTCGATGCATTGGTGCAGGGTTTAAACTGTTCTACCATGGTGTGGATAGGAAGAGAAATGGAGTTGGTGTGGTCCTGAAGGAGGGACTATGTAAAGAATGTCGTTGAGGTGAAAAGGGTTTTGTCAGATAGGATTAATATGTCTGAAGCTGGAAATTGAGGGTGTAATGGTGAATGGTTTGTTGTGGGCTATGCACCACAAGTTGGCTGTGAATTAGAGGAGAAAGAGCGATTCTGGGGGGAGTTAGATGAAGTGGTTGAGAGCATGCCCAGGGAGGAGAGACTGGTGATTGGTGCAAGACTTTCAATGGTCACCTGTTGGTGAAGGTAATAAAGGAGAGATAGGAAGAGGATGGGCAGGTTGGTGTTACGGATAGGAACACTTAGAACTTCGGACAGCGGTAATAAGGTGGTTGAGATAGAGTTGCGAATATAAAAGAGGAGGGAAAATGGATGTGGTTTTGGACACAATATTTCGGAAAACATAAAGGAAGGAGGAGCAAGAGGTGACTTATAAGAGTTGGAGGGAGGAGCACAGGGGGTAGACTTACATCTTATGTAGAAGAGGTTGCTTAAAAGAGATTGTGATTGTAAGGTTAATGGCCGGGGACAGTGTAGCTAGGCAGCATCGGATGGTGGTGTGCAGGATGGCTCTGGTGGTTAGGAAGAGGAAGAGGACAAAGGCAGAGCAGAGGACCAAATGGTGGAAGTTGAGAAAAGGAAGAATGTTGTAAGGAGTTTTCAGAGAGGAGCTGAGACAGGCGTTGGGTGATGTGATCAGGAAAGAGCTCCAGACAACTCTGGTTTAGTAGCAGCAACAGTAATTAGACAGACAGGTAGAAAGGTTACTGGGTGTTGTCTTCTGGACAGGCCAAAGGATTGAAAAGGAAAACCTGGTGGTGGAACGAGGAAGTGCAGGAGGTTATTCAGAGAAAGAGGTCAAGCAAAAGAAGGAATGGGACAGGGACAGGACTAAGAGGAGTAGGCAGGGAGTAACAAGGAGATGCGGCAAAGGGAAAAGAGGGAGGTAGCCAAGGCCAAGCAAAGGCATACGATGAGTTATATGAAAGGGTTAGACAGTAGGGAAGGAGAGAAGGAGTTGTATCTGCCCTGGCGAGAACAGAGAAAGATAGAGCTTGGCAAGGATGTGCAAGCATGTCAAGGTGATCAAGGATAGAAATGTAGGTGGTGACTGACAGGTGAGGAGAGGTGAGGGAAAGATGGAAGGAGTAGTTTGAGGAGTTGATGAATGTAGAAATGGAAGGGAAGAAGGCTGGATGGTGTAGATAAATTGTGGAAATGTAAAGTACTGGAAGGTGAGGAGAAGGGGAGGGAGGGGAACGATGGAAGGGAGTAGTATTTTGAGGAGCAGTGATGAATTGTAGAAAATGGAAGGGAAAGGAAAGGCTGATGGTTTGTGTTAGAATTGTAGAAATTGTGGGGGGCCTCACAGGATGTAGCAAAAGTTTAGCGAGGAAGAAGTGAAGGACAGCTTTGCAAAGGATGGAGAACGGAAAGGCAGTGGGACTGATGAACATACCGGTTTGAGGCATGGAAAAGTCTAGAGAGCTGGGAGTGGTGTTTTTTGACTAGATTATTCAATGGAATTCTGGTGAAGGAGAGTATTGCCGGAGGGAAATGGAGGAAAAAGTTTTACTTGTATCCGATTTTTAAGTCAGGAAGGTGATGTACAGAGTTGTGGCTCTTACAGGGGCATTATAAAGTTGATGAGCCACACAATGAAACGATTTGGGAGAGAGTTGTGGAAGTAGAGCTCAGACAGGAGGTGACAGTGGTGTGGAAAAACAAGTATGGTTTCATGCCAAGGAAGAGCACCATGGATGTGATTTTTTGCTTTGAGACTGCTGATGGAGAAAGTATAGAGATGGTCAGAAAGAGCTACACTGAGTCTTTGTGGATTTGGAGAAAGCTTATGACAGGGTGGCCAAGGGGGGAACTGTGGTGGTAACTGTGGTGGGTATGAGGAAGTCTCGAGTGGCTGAAAAGTACGTTAAGATTAGTGCTGCGACATGTATGGGGGGGGACAAACAGCATGACAGCGGTGAGATGTGGCTGTAGGAGTGGACAGATAGCTTCAAGGTTTTAGAGGTGGGGACTGCATCAAGGATCGGCCCTGTGTGTAAATGAAAGGGAGGCAGGTGGTGGAACAGTCAGGTACAGGGATCAGTGGTCACAAATGTCCAGGAGTTCAGGTACTTGGGGATCAACTGTCCAAGAAATGGGAGTGTGGTAAAGGAGGTAAAGAAGAGAGTACAGGCAGGATGGAGTGGGTGGAGAAGAGTGCCAGGAGTGCTGTGGTGACAAAGAGGTCGCAGCAAAAGTTGAAAGGAAAGATTTATAAAGAGTAGTGAGACCAGCCTGAAACCGAAAAAGAAGAAGAAGAAGAAGAAGAAGATGTGAAGCAATAAGGATGGAGGGTCATATGTGACTCTCTCCGTCAGTCCTTGAGTGAATGATAATGAGTTAAGGCAGAGAGAAGCAGTTTTTGACAACACCATGTACAGGCATTTCAGGCTGATGTGGCACAGGAAATCTGAACACAATATTCTTGTGTCTACTATTTAACCAGGGGTGTTTTATTTTGAACTTAAATTTGAGTTGATACCTCATACATTCATACAGTTAATACATTTTGTCATCCAATACAATATTTATTAGAAAATTGTCATTTAGAAAGAAAACAAATATTTTCTTAATCCTGAATGTTTTGTGAATGTTAAATATATAGTCCATTGGTAGTGTTCGTATTAGTTAATTCAAGTCTAATTAAAGTACAGTAAAAGGTATATTTCAATTATTAAATTAATACATAAATAGAAACCTAGTAGTATATTACTAAGTGCAAATACAATATAGAAGTAGTAAACTATAAGTATGATATTAAGTATACTTGCAGTATAAAAACAATTAAATTAGTACCTTACTGAGAGTATACTAAAAAGTATACTTTCATAAACTAAAAAGTAGGATAGAAGCATACCCATCTATCACTGTGTCTTAAGATTGTGTCTTGATAGCTTAGATGTCTTGAGACAGTTTGTTATACAAAGACGTCTCAAGACACCTTTAGACTGAATGAATGAAGACATCTCTCTGTTTTGAGACATGAAAGTTAATGTCTTAAGATATGGAAGTAGTAATTTTGTGTGTCTTGAAGACAAGGCATGATTTCAAGACATGACATTGTCTTGAGACAGAGAACTTATGTCTTAAGATGGTTCAGTTTAGAGCAAATAGTGCTTCTCAAGATGATTTTATGGCTTCTTACATGTTACTACCAAGTTTTATTAATTGTATTAAATTATTAGCAATTTTAAAAATGTAAGGTAGTCTAATAACCTTTACATTCTTGAAACCTTTCAGAAGTAATATACCTTTCAGAAGTATGAAACCTTTCATAGATAATATTTATGTAATATTATCATAAATTTTGGGACAATTTAGGTCCAGGGTTCAAATCCCACCTCTGCCAAGCTGCCACTGTTGGGTCCTTGAGCAAGGCCCTTAACTCACAATTGCTTGGATTGTAAGACTGTACCAATTGTAAGTCACTCTGGATAAGGGCGTCTGCTAAATGCTGTAAATGTAAATGTAACTTTTAACACAGAACAAAAAATAACGAATGAAAACAAGTAACAATGACAAGAACTGGATTTTATATATCAGTAGCGTCAGTGTTTTTAGAATTACAAAGACTGAAAACTTGTGTAAGACAGCCTGTTAAATTCACAATAAGTTATATTCAATAAATATATAAATAGTTATGACCTATTGACAAACAGGCTGTTAGAAGGTTGCGCTGCTCTAGAGATGTTCTGAAATGTATTTTATATAGTTTTATCTTTATAAAATATAAAATATAATATTATACATTACTTTAGCAATAATTGCAGATCAATTTTGAAGTTCAAAATTCAGAACAAACTGAACAATAACAATAATAGTAATAATAATAATAATAATAATAGTAATAATAATAATAATAATAATAATAATAATTGTACACTGCCTTCATAGACGTTTGAGCTTTATTAAGTCATTTGAGAATGTTAACGTTATTCTACGATTGTGAGACGTGACAATGTCACCTCCAGTTCATTCCCACGGTGAAGAACTAGTTTGGAAACTTTCTCAGACAGATGCTAGGATGCTGATTCAGTTAATCACTTCGTTTGTAACGGGAAACTTTTTAGAGGCAACGCCGTAAGGTTATTTAATGTTGATTATGAGTTCATGTCTTTAGAGACGTTATTAGAATTGTTATGGGTACAGCCTGTTGTAACATGTATTAAATTCTTAACACATGCCTCAAAATGTCTTAAGACATCTCAAGACTTGGTGATAGTTGGGTGTGAGTATATAACCAGTAAACTAACAGTATACCTAAGTTCAAGTCTAGTCAAGTCAGACATATTTATATAGCGCTTTTTACAATGGAGCATTGTCTCAAAGCAACTTTACAAGTTTAGGTTATCTCCTAATATCTACGTCCAATCCCAAATTGAGCAAGCCTAGGGTGACAGTGGCAAGGAAAAACTCCCTGAGTGTTATGAGGAAGAAACCTTGGGAGGACCAAGACTCTAAAAGGGATCCAACCCCCTTGGGTGGCGTAGATGATAAGTTCACTTTTAATATACTTCACAGTATACCTGAAGTACAAAATAATACTCAGAATTAAACTATTTGTGTACTCAAAGTTTACTACTCTTACACACTTAAAGTATACTTCAAAGTAAGGCTGGGCGGTATACCGGTTCAACCGGTACACTGGCGTTCATTTCCCATACGTTTTTTCATATACCTTCATACTGGTGCATAGCAGAAACACAGCTCTAACAAATGGGCAGCAAATTGCATAATATTTGTTTGCTGCTATGAGCGCTGCTGAGCTCTGAGTAGAACTACATCACCAAACAGCATGCTGGGTAAAGCTTGCTAGCCAGGTAGCATAACATACACAACAGCCTAGAAACAGCTGTCTGTTAACAGCTGGGAAAGGCGCCGTCAGATTAAAGAACAGAACACAGATAATAAAGTGATATAGGTGATGCAATAGAAGAACCACATTATGAATGCAGTAACTCTGGAGACTGATTCAGAGTAATTATTTACCCACTGAATTCAGGGTATGTCTTACCGGAGCGAAAATACATCAGCCAAAAAACTCGCCTCTCTTTTGTAAGCTCTGTCTTTAAGATGATGCAGATTGCACAATAAAATCTGTTTACATTCGGCAGCTGTTTCATGCATTCTGATTTGTGTAATTTTGTGGGGTGAAGTAAACCTTATAGTAATTAAAACCTACATTATTTCATATATACAAAACGGATTCGCCCGTTTTTTTTTAAGTTGTTATCCATTTTGAACACAACCATGTCTCCAGCATGGCAACTTTTGTAGCGTGCTGTTTGGATTACATACATGGCGAAAATAAGCTGTGAAGGATCAATTCCGATCAAATCGGATCAACTCGGATGCCGAAGAGGAAAGGACGAGGCTGATTGAAAAGCAGCACAGCATCCTTTCACAGCGCGTGAGGAGTGCTACTTCCCAGGATTGCAGTAAGGAGGGGTGACTTAAAACCCAAACGGCTATGAGACATTGAGGGAGTAGGCGCGGGGGGGGAGCCAAAGCCGCCAAGGAAGACGGTGAGGCCACGGAGACAGCACATGGGTAAGAACAACCGGAACTTGGGCTTCACTACTCAAAAACTACACACCAGCGTTCACCTTGGGCCTCTAGGCTGTAAAATTGCTGACAGTCTTCAAACCACCAGCTACATCTCTCTCCCTGACACCAAGCAAACGCGATATAGCGCATGTGAGACGGGTGAAGTCTCGGGATCGTTCAATAATGTGACAACTTCAGTGAGCTCAGGCGTGCTCTTATATGCAAGAGCCAGCAGGTGTCGCTGATTGCACAATCAACGCTAAATAAGAGCTGAGCATGCACGATCGCCCCAAGCGTGCCCAGGTGAGTCGACGCTGCCCAAACGGGAATCAGCGCAACTCCTAACACGGAAAATCTGATCAAAACAAGAGATAAGTGTGGTGTGGGAACAGCCAAGATTTGGCCAATATTCAGAAAATAGCTATTGCGCAAGACCCAGATGCGCTTTGAAGAAAAATATATAAAGACCCTGAGAACTGTTAATCACTGGCATCTCCGCATCGCTGTTATTATGTGTATTTGTTCTTATTGCACGCACTCGTAAGTAGATGCAATAAAATTGTCAGCTTCTCCACTGAAACTTTAATTCAGCGTGAATGTGATTTTTGATTAAATGAGCAGAATGCATTCTGTCAAAATAAACGACAATATTTATACTACATATACTATGTACTATTGCTATTATTATCTATTACTATTATTGTTTTATTATATTTCTATTTATTAGACTAGAATCAGGCATGTTTTTTCCTATCCAATCTTTGGAGAATTATGGGAAGTTTCCTGGACCAATATTGCGATGACGTTGACACATCAACAATGAGTCTTTTACAGTGTTGTGGAGGAATTTTGCCCACTAATCTTTGCAGAATTGTTGTAATTCAGGCACATTGGAGGCTTTTCGAGCATGAACGGCCTTTTTAAGGTCATGCCACTGTCTCAATAGGATTCAGGTCAGGACTTTGACTAGGCCACTCTTTCATTTTGTTTTCCTTCAGCCATTCAGAGCTGGACTTGCTGGTGTGTTCTGGATCATTGTCCTGGGCTGCAGTATCCAAGTTCGTTTTCAGCTTGAGGTCACGAACAGCCGGACATTCTCCTTCAGGATTTTTTTGGTAAACAGCAGAATTCATAGTTCCATTTATCACAGCAAGTCTTCCAGGTCCTGAAGCAGCAAAACAGCCCCAGACCATCACACTACCACCACCATATTTTACTGTTGCTATAATGTTCTTTTTCTGAAATGCTGTGTTACTTTTACACCAGATGTAATGGGACACACACCTTCCAAAGAGTTCAACTTTTGTCTCGTCAGTCCACTGGATGTTTTCCAAAAAGTCTTGGAGATCATCAAGATGTGTTCTGCAAAAATTAAGACGAGCTTTAATGTTCTTTCTGCTCAGCAGTGGTTTTCATCTTGGAACTCTGCCATGCAGGCCATTTTTGCCCAGTCTCTTTCTTATGGTCGAGGCATGAACACTGACCTTAAAAAGTGAGGCAAGTGAGACCTGCAGTTCCTTGGATGTTGTTGTGGGGTCTTTTGTGACTTCTTGGATGAGTTGTCGCTGCGCTCTTGGGGTAATTTGGGTCGGCCGGCCACTCCTGGGAAGGTTCACCACTGTTCCATGTCTTCTCCATTTGTGGACAATGGCTCTCACTGTGGTTCGCTGGAGTCCCAAAGCTTTAGAAATGGCTTTATAACCCATTCCAGACTGATAGATCTCAGTTACTTTCTTTCTCAATTGTTCCTGAAATTTTTTGGATCTCGGCATGATCTTTTAAGGATCTTTTGGTGTACTTCACTTTGTCAGGCAGGTCCTATTTAAGTGATGTCCTGACTGAGAACAGGTGAGGCAATAATCAGACCTGAGTGTGGCTAGAGATAGTGACCTCAGGTGTGATAAACCACAGTTAAGTTATGTTTTAACAAGAGGGCAATCACTTTTTCACACAGGGCCATGTAGGATTGGATTTTTTTCTCCCTTAATAATAAACACCTTCATTTAAAAACTGCATTTTGTTTTTACTTGTGTTGTCTTTGACTAATATTTAATGGTTTGATGTTCCGACACACATAAGTGTGACAAACCCGCATAAAAATAGGAAATCAGCAAGGGGGCAAACACTTTCACACCACTGTATGAAAATCGGTTACTGGCACAGACACAGCTAGTTATAAAAGTGAAACTGGGCTCAATTAAAGAAAGAGTACTCCCCATCAAAGATGTTGACCTCTTACACCCTCTCAATGCGGAGGTTTTAACACTTGCCACCTCAAACTTTTTCTTGTCAGTAAGTTAATGTCACTGTCTATTTATTTACTGCTTATCAGTACATTTAATTGTTTATTAAAACAAAGTACTTTTGTTTACATTTTATTGAACTTTATCCTTTTGGGGTTTCATGTTTTATAGCTACTTCTGGCATTAGTTAGCAGTTTATTGGAAGGAGGTGCTGATGACTGTCTGCTGTTGTGAACGGTGGCTGTTACACATTGTTGTGCATGATGACCAGATGTTGGTTGTTTGATGTGTGCAAAAATTTTTATAGAATGTTTCTTACTGGCTCTTTTTTAGGTATTATTTAATTTGGTGTCCAAAAAGATAGCATTGAATAGTTGACTACCATCAGGAGTAATGTCTCATGCTGACTGCTTCTGTGATGAAAATTGGTAGTGAGACCAGAGTGGTGGGCCTTCAACTTGGCTGTCTTTACAGACCCAGAATTTGTTGAAAACTATAGAAGGTTAATGCAACATTTAACTATGTGAGTGGCTTTCTTCAAGATTTGCTAAGCAGCATACTAATTTGAGGTGGCAGATGTTGCTAATATCGAATAGGCGTTGAACTGTACTGGCTGGTGTTACGCTCCCGTCAGTTGGGACATTGCTCCGTGGTAGGGATACCAGAATAACAAAAGCAAAAATTGAGAAAAAAGTCAATAATGTACAATACATCACAACCCACAACCCCGATGAAAACTCAACATAGAGAAAGTGACAAAAACATGATAATTTGAACAATCCACACTGCTGGTCGTAAGTGTGAACCCCCCTAGAGGAGAGTTGACATGACCACCAAGCAGGTTAGGCCTTAGTCTTAATCCCTTAATCTCTAGTCATCTTAATCTCAGAAGGCAAATACTGCAAATTCTTAGAAAACCTATTCTGTGCCACAGAATTAGGCAAGTGTGCTCAAGGTCAGCAGTTCTCCCTAGGTGTAGGTCACCATACACAGCGGAGTATCCTGCAATAGAAGTGCTAGTAATATTGACAGGCAGCACTGCAGAAAGAAAACAAGGGTCCATGAAGTGAAAAGCATAATACTTCTTCAACAAGTTAACATGCAACACATGGGTTTCTCCGATCTTATTTGAGAAATGGCGCACTGCTGGTTAAGTTGAGAGATTTGAGCAGCTTAAAAAAAGACTTCTGTTGGAATCATTTAAGGAGTGTCTAGCAGAGAAACAAGGCTGTGTTTAGTGATTTAAATGCTCTCACTCTGCCTCGAGCTAACCCTACTGTTTATACTTCCACGAACTTGGTCATTTTTTTGTATCCTGTCCTTCACTGAAACGCAAGGCTGCTAGACAGCAGGCATCTGTTAAGAAGGTCAGTGCAGTGAGTCCTGTGACTGAATTCTCGCCACTGCAACATGCTGCAATGCCCCTGCATGTAGTGCTATACAATATCCAAAAAGTTTTGTATAATGTGGGTTGACTGTGCAGTCTTGAAACGACCTCAGGTGTGGATGGTAAAACCATCAAAATCCAGAGAATATACAGTACTGGGCAAAACGTCTTAGATCAGTGTTAGATTTTGCTGTTTTAGCAATGGTATAATGACCAAATATTTTGTTGACGATTGGACCAAGAAATTTCAAACTTATATTCGTCGCTCCATAATACCCTTCCAATGATCTCCATTCCAATCAGTGTGAGCTTTAGCGTGTCTTAGCTAAAAAAATTGTATATCAATCTAATGGTGGCCTAAACATAGTACTGTATATTTTAACAGAAGATAAAACATGTTATGTTCAATTTCACTTATATTCAAAATAAGAATTTTCTGCCAAGCGGCAAGAGTTCCATAAGCTATTTCTTTATCAAGTACATAATTATCAGACTTTTTCTAAGATGATCCACTTCAGCATCGATTATGCACAGAATTCATTTATGCTAACACTGGGTAAAACATTTCTAATGAATTATAACTTTTTAGCTTAATTTTCGTAAGATATACAGTACACTCACAATCAACTAGTACTTGCACTTAGTGACCATTTTATTAGGTTGTAGATCATCATACTACATAAAATGTTTCACATATTTTAATGATGGAAGACATGGCCAGACATGAAGGATGATTTAGTTACCAATAGTCTACATTTCATATCCAGAACTGTCACATGTAGATAAATCTATTTATTTATTTATTTGTTGAACTTACAGTGTGATAAAGTTATGACTGAGAAGCCTGACGTAGAGAATTAAAGATCAAAGGACCAGTGTATTTTTTTTCTTCATCTCATGATGCCATTAGCCAGTGGTGAGTCACTTGACAGTTCCCAAAAATCAAGTCATTGCTTCAGAAGAACTCACGGTAGTAAGTCAATGTGACTTGACTTACAGGTCAACAAGGCTCTACAGACAACACAGCTACTGCCCCAAATCATAAATGTTTTGACAGCATGGAAAATACAAATTTAAAGAAAAAACAAACAAACAAAAATGCAGTGTCTTACAGTTACTCTGAGTTTATTTTCATTGCAGAAGGTACGAACCCAAGGTATTTCATGTTTTGTCTGGTATAATCATGATTTGGTACAAACGTAGTATCCACAAAATACTGAGTCTTTGAGGAGGAATGATGGGCAGAGGATCTCAACAAATGCAAGAGAAAATTATTGAAATGTTTAAAAACAATGTTCCTCAAAGAAAGATCAGAAGTGATTTGCATATTTCTCCGTCTACACATTGGATCAAAAGCAATTGGATCAATTTATCAATAGTTGATATGACCATACGGACAAGGGATTACTTCATCAAACCTTTGTCAGGCAACAGTTAAATTTACAAATTCTGCTTAAAACTTTAGAGTCTAGAAGCGGTGTCGACTTCTCTGGACTCACACAGTGGAAGAGTGTACTGTGGTCGGACAAATCAGTATTCCAGGTCTATTTTGGAAGCAATGGTTGCCGTTTGCACCAGACCAAAGACGAAAGACTATCCAGACTGTTATCAGCAACAAGAGCAAAAGTCAGGGTCTGTCACAGTGGTTGTGTTTACATTTCTGTGACAGCAGCAGAAATGCAAAAAAAGTATATTGAGATTTTAGAGCTACATATGCTGCCTTCAAGATGACTTCTTTTCAGGGAATGTCCATGTATGTTTCAACAAGACATTTCAAAACCATATGCTAAACACATTACTGGACTGGCCTGCCTGCAGTCCTGACCCATCCATTTATTTGTATGTGTAAGCAATTAAGTAAACAATTTGTAATTTAATTAATTTACATAGATACACAGATAGTAATAGGAAAGCTTTCCTTGATATTTCAATGATAAGGACTGTATTTCAAACCATATACTAAGTACCAAATGCAACCCCAAATCATTCTTAGATTTCACATTCAAAAAAGTTGTGACTAAAGCATTTGCCGTTCCCTCTCAAAACACTTAAAATATGTTTTGGCACTGATTATACCAAGCAGTGTTACAGGTGTTATTTTGCTGCAAATACATCTTAAGGTGTTAATGTTGTTAATGTTGTCGCATTTTTTATTTCAACAATCTCTACACATTCCCTATTGGGGCCAGGTAAGGATTGCAGGAAGGCCAGTCCAGTACCCATGCCTTTGTAATGTGTGCAGCATGTGGTTTTGCTTTGTCTTGTTGAAAAATGCATGAACATCCCTGAAATTGATCATCTTGAAGGCAACATATTTTGCTTTAAAATCTCAATGTGCTTTTCTGCATCAATGTGGCCATCACAGAAGTGTAAATTACTTTTGCCAAGGGCACTGACACAACCCCATACCACAACAGAGCCTGCCTTTTGGATGTTTTGGCCAGTAACTGGATGTATGGATGGTCCTGTCAATGCAGTCTGGGGGATCGGAGATCAAGGGTGTTCAGTTTAGGCTTACATATTCCTTTTATGCACGTTTATGCAAATCCCTTCCAATCCTTCTTTGAGGAACATTGGTTTTAAACATTTCAATAATTTTCTCATGCATTTGTTGACAAACTGTAAATCCTCTTCTCTTTTTTACTCCTCAAAGGCTCGACCTTTCATGGATACTGCTTTTGTACCAAGTCATGATAACAATCAACACTTTATGTCACCTGTACATCACTTTAAATCACCTGAAATCATAGCAGTTTAGTCTTTTTTTTTAACCTCATTACCCCAAATTTTTTTTTTTACTTGCCGCAGGCCTGCAATGCAGGAATGAATGTTATTTGTTTACATTATTAAAATATAAATGTATTATACAAATGTATTAACCCCCCCGTGCTAATTTGCAGTTTGCTATAGAAAAATATTGTAATAATAATAGTGCTCAGTGGTTGCTCTTTCATACTCAGGAGACTTAATGGTGTCTAGAGATCCGCCTCCGCTCCAGCAGAGGTCCCCATTCCCAGAGTTCTAGATTGCTGCTTTCGGGCGGCAGTCATGTTTAGCGATAAATAGTGCAGTTTAGAGTTAGTTCTTTGCGAGGTCTCGTCCTTTTTACAAGTTCATTTCTGAGCGTTTCTATATCTTACTATAATTTACTCAGCCTCCTATCTTTGGCAGAGAGAAACCAAATCCCCCTAACTGTCCTCACCATGCCTCTGGTACTCAAGACGGTGGAGAACCCTGGGGAGCAACCCAGTGGTGGAGCAGACTTCCGAACTCACCATGCGCACTGGGCTATTACATGAGGAGCACATCCCCCTGCTGGTCATCTCGGCCCCATGACATGACATCATCCTGGGGTACCCATGGTTAGTCAGACACATGCCCACTATTTCCCGGGGTCAGAATGAGATCACTCAATGGGGTAACCAATGTTTTCAGACCTGTTTAACCTTACCCCTTTCAGCCACTCAGGTGGAGAGTCCCGACACCGAGAGGGGAAACAGGAGGCCGGAGTGTTATGCCGACCTCAAGGAGGTATTTGCAACGGACTCCGCATGTGAGCTGCCTCCCCACTGGCCCAGCGACTGTGCTATTGCACTCCTTCACAGAACTACTCCCCTCACGCAGTAGAAAATATCCTTTGTCGCACGCCGAGACTGCAGCATTAGAGAGCTACGTGGAGGAGGCCCTGTCACTGGGGTACATTCGGCCCTCCACCTCTCTTGCAGCAGCGAGCTTCTTCTTCGTTAAGAAGGATAGGGGGCTAAGGCCCTGCATTGACTACCGAGGACTTAACGCCGTGTCAGTAAAGTACAAGTACCCACTGCCCCTAGTGCCGGCTGCCCTGGAACAGCTGAGAGGGGCGACAGTGTTTACTAAGCTGGATCTACGCAGTGCTTATAATCTGATCAGGATCCGGGAGGGCGACAAGTGGAAGACGGCCTTCATCACGACCCGAGGACATTAGAAGTACACTGTGATGCTCTATGGGCTAGCTATAGCACCCTCAGTGCTCCAGGCCTTCATCATTGAGGTACTGCGGGACATGATAGGCCGGTGGGTAATCGTTTACATTGATGATATTTTATTCTATCCTAGGAACATTAGGGACCATGTCAAGCACATTCGGCAGGTGTTAACTCGCCTTTGGGCTCACAAGTTAAATGCATAAGTGAAAAATGATAGTTTCATGTGACTTCAGTTGCCTTTTTGAGTTACATGATTAGCCAGGACGGGGTGCCTATGGAAAGGGATAAGCTTTGCGTGGTGGTCGAGTGGCCACAGCCCTCCTCCTGAAACGAGATCCTGGTAGTGGGTACAAGAAGGTGATAGATTGTCTGAAGCTTTTAGAACAGGACAAAGCTATTGACTGGCCTCTGTACCACAGATTATACCCAGGGGAGGCTACACCTAGTCTGTATGGTTTACCTAAGATACATAAACACGATGTGCCATTGCGGCCCATTGTGTGTATGATCAACTCAGTGACCTACAACATCGCCAAGTTTCTGGCATCGATCCTCAACCCGTTGGTCGGGAGCACGGATCATCACATCCAGAACACCATGGATTTCGTGGATAAGGTGAGGGACGTCATTATGGAGACGGATGAAACAATGGTCTCGTTTGATGTCACATCTCTCTTCACATGCGTTCCAGTTGCTGAGGCAGTAGAGGTAGTCCGAGTGAAACTACAGGATGACCCCACTCTCAGCAATAGCACCACTCTTAACTCGGACCAGGTGTGTTTGCTTCTGGAGCTGTGTTTTCAATAAACTTATTTCACATACAGAGAGCAGTACTATAGGCAGAAACATGGGTGCGCCATGGGCTCTCCAGTTTCACCTATCGTGGCCAACCTGTATATGGAAGAAGTCGAAAAGAAGGCACTAAGATCCCCTATTCAGGAACACCACCCAGCATTGGTTCAGATATGTGGATGGACACTGGTGTTAAAATACAAATCTCAGGAGTGCCACATTTCATTACACACGCACAATCAACTCAGTGGACAAAACACATTAGGTTCACCAGGGAGGATGTGAAGAACGGCAGGTTAGCCTTCTTGGATTGTGAGGTTGTGATTGGGAGATGGGGGGACGATTGAAATTCGATGTTTACCGTAAGCCAACACATATGGATCAGTACTTTAAGGTTTTGACTCTCACATCCCACTGGAGCACAAACTAGGAGTCATCAGGACACTGTACCACCGAGCAGACAGCGTCCCCACTGACACAGCGGCCAGGATGGAGAGAAATCATCTCACATTAAGCAGGCCCTGGGCAAATGTGGTTATTCCTTACTGGGCCTTTGACAAAGCCGGTAAGAATGCCCAAACAGTTGCTCCAGCAGATCGACGAGAGGAGACAAAACACCGCAGTCTAAGCATAAACCAGTGGTGATTTTCATATGTGGCAGGAACATCGGAACTATTGAGACGCATATTTGCCAAACACCGCGTCTCAGTGGTTTTTCAAACCCAAAAACACGCTACGCCAGAAACTGGTCCACCCAAGGATCGGGTCCCCCAGCCACAAACAGAGTAACTGTAGTGTAAACGCTGTTAAGTGCGGGAGGATTGCCAGGAATTGTACATCGGGAAACCAAGCAGCCACTGGCGAAAAACGGATGGCACAACATAGAAGAGCTACCTCATCAGGTCAGGACTCTGCGGTTTACACCCACCTACAGGCCAGTGGCCACTCTTTCAGGGATGAACACGTGCAGATCCTTGATAGGGAGGAACGATGGTTTGAACGCGGAGTAAAAGAAGCCATTTTTGTAGAAAGGGAACGTCCATCCCTGAACCTCTCACCATCTTACAATGGAGCCATCGCAGCCCTTCCCCAATCCTGTGTGAATGGCACACGTGGCCATTGTCGTTAATGGTTATGTCAATCTGCATACTAAACTGATCACCGGTCCCATTGTTATGCAATGGTGCTGGTACCAGTCGTTATGCAAAGGTGCTGTATATAAGATTGGGGAAGTTTTCCAACTGCTGAGACTGAAGAAGTCACTCAGATGAGTGACGAAACGTTTCTCCAACAAAATCTATGTCCAGATGAACGGATTCAACTTCTTGGATTTTTTTACCTGGATCATTGAGCATGCATCAAGATCTTTTAAGGATCTTTTGGTGTACTTCACTTTGTCAGGCAGGTCCTGTTTAAGTGATGTCCTGACTGAGAACAGGTGAGGCAATAATCAGGCCTGGGTGTGGCTAGAGATAGTGACCTCAGGTGTGATAAACCACAGTTAAGTTATGTTTTAACAAGGGGGCAATCACTTTTTCACACAGGGACATGTAGGATTGGATTTTTTTCTCCCTTAATAATAAACACCTTCATTTAAAAACTGCATTTTGTTTTTACTTGTGTTGTCTTTGACTAATATTTAATGGTTTGATGTTCCGACACACATAAGTGTGACAAACACACAAAGAAATAGGAAATCAGCAAGGGGGCAAACACTTTTTCACACCACTGTATGAAAATCGGTTACTGGCACAGACAAAGCTAGTTATAAAAGTGAAACTGGGCTCAATTAAAGAAAGAGTACTCCCCATCAAAGATGTTTACCTCTTACACCCTCTCAATGAGGAGGTTTAGTCCCAACACTTGCCACCTCAAACTTTTTCTTGTCAGTAAGTTAATGTCACTCTCTATTTATTTACTGCTTATCAGTATATTTAATTGTTTATTAAAACAAAGTACTTTTGTTTACATTTTATTGAACTTTATCCTTTTGGGGTTTCATGTTTTATAGCTACTTCTGGCATTAGTTAGCAGTTTATTGGAAGGAGGTGCTGATGACTGGCTGCTGTTGTGAACGGTGGCTGTTACACATTGTTGTGCATGATGACCAGATGTTGGTTGTTTGATGTGTGCAAAAGTTTTATAGAATGTTTCTTACTGGCTCTTTTTTAGGTATTATTTAATTTGGTGTCCAAAAAGATAGCATTGAATAGTTGACTACCATCAGGAGTAATGTCTCATGCTGACTGCTTCTGTGATGAAAATTGGTAGTGAGACCAGAGTGGTGGGCCTTCAACTTGGCTGTCTTTACAGACCCGGAATTTGTTGAAAACTACAGAATGTCAATGCAACATTTAACTATGTGAGTGGCTTTCTTCAAGATTTGCTAAGCAGCATACTAATTTGAGGTGGCAGATGTTGCTAATATCGAATAGGCGTTGAACTGTACTGGCTGGTGTTACGCTCCCGTCAGTTGGGACATTGCTCAGTGGTAGGGATACCAGAATAACAAAAGCAAAAATTGAGAAAAAAGTCAATAATATACAATACATCACAACCCACAACCCCGATGAAAACTCAACATAGAGAAAGAGACAAAAACATGATAATTCGAACAATCCACACTGCTGGTCGTAAGTGTGAACCCCCCTAGAGGAGAGTTGACATGACCACCAAGCAGGTTAGGCCTTAGTCTTAATCCCTTAATCTCTAGTCATCTTAATCTCAGAAGGCAAATACTGCAAATTTTTAGAAAACCTATTCTGTGCCACAGAATTAGGCAAGTGTGCTCAAGGTCAGCAGTTTCTCCCTAGGTGTAGGTCACCATACACAGCGGAGTATCCTGCAATAGAAGTGCTAGTAATATTGACAGGCAGCACTGCAGAAAGAAAACAAGGGTCCATGAAGTGAAAAGCATAATACTTCTTCAACAAGTTAACATGCAACACATGGGGTTCTCCGATCTTATTTGAGAAATGGCGCACTGCTGGTTAAGTTGAGAGATTTGAGCAGCTTGAAAAAAAGACTTCTGTTGGAATCATTTAAGGAGTGTCTAGCAGAGAAACAAGGCTGTGTTTAGTGATTTAAATGCTCTCACTCTGCCTCGAGCTAACTCTACTGTTTATACTTCCACGAAACTTGGTCCATTTTTTTGCATCCCTGTCCTTCACTGAAACGCAGGCTGCTAGACAGCAGGCATCTGTTAAGAAGGTCAGTGCAGGGAGTCCTGTGACTGAATTCTCGCCACTGCAACATTCTGCAATGCCCCTGCATGTAGTGCTATACAATATCCAAAAAGTTTTGTATAATGTGGGTTGACTGTACAGTCTTGAAACAACCTCAGGTGTGGATGGTAAAACCATCAAAATCCAGAATATACAGTACTGGGCAAAAGTCTTAGATCAGTGTTAGATTTGCTGTTTTAGCAATGGTATAATGACCAAATATTTTGTTGACGATTGGACCAAGAAATTTCAAACTTATATTCGTCGCTCGACAATACCCTTTTCCACTGATCTCCATTCCAATCTGTGTGAGCTTTAGCGTGTCTTAGCTAAAACAATTGTATATCTAATCTAATGGTGGCCTAAACATAGTACTGTATATTTTAACAGAAGATAAAACATGTTATGTTCAATTTCACTTATATTCAAAATAAGAATTTTCTGCCAAGCGGCAAGAGTTCCATAAGCTATTTCTTTATCAAGTACATAATTATCAGACTTTTTCTAAGATGATCCACTTCAGCATCGATTATGCACAGAATTCATTTATGCTAACACTGGGTAAAACATTTCTAATGAATTATAACTTTTTAGCTTAATTTTCGTAAGATATACAGTACACTCACAATCAACTAGTACTTGCACTTAGTGACCATTTTATTAGGTTGTAGATCATCATACTACATAAAATGTTTCACATATTTTAATGATGGAAGACATGGCCAGACATGAAGGATGATTTAGTTACCAATAGTCTACATTTCATATCCAGAACTGTCACATGTAGATAAATCTATTTATTTATTTATTTGTTGAACTTACAGTGTGATAAAGTTATGACTGAGAAGCCTGACGTAGAGAAATAAATATCAAAGGGACCAGTGTAATTTTTATTGTCTTCATCTCATGGATGCCATTAGCAAGTGGTGAGTCACTTGACAGTTCCCAAAAATCAAGTCATTGCTTCAGAAGAACTCACGGTAGTAAGCCAATGTGACTTGACTTACAGGTCAACAAGGCTCTACAGACAACACAGCTACTGCCCCAAATCAGAAATGTTTTGACAGCATGGAAAATACAAATTAAAAGAAAAAACAAACAAACAAAAATGCAGTGTCTTACAGTTACTCTGAGTTTAATTTCATTGCAGAAGGTACGAACCCAAGGTATTTCATGTTTGGTCTGGTATAATCATGATTTGGTACAAAAGTAGCATCCACAAAAGACTGAGTTTTTGAGGAGGAATGATGGGCAGAGGATCTCAACAAATGCAAGAGAAAATTATTGAAATGTTTAAAAACAATGTTCCTCAAAGAAAGATCAGAAGTGATTTGCATATTTCTCCGTCTACACATTGGATCAAAAGCAATTGGATCAATTCATCACTAGTTGATATGACCACACGGACAAGGGATTACTTCATCAAACCTTTGTCAGGCAACAGTTATATTTACAAATTCTGCTTAAAACTTTAGAGTCTAGAAGCGGTGTCGACTTCTCTGGACTCACACAGTGGAAGAGTGTACTGTGGTCAGACTAATCAGTATTTAAGGTCTATTTTGGAAGCAATGGTTGCCGTTTGCACCAGACCAAAGACGAAAGACTATCCAGACTGTTATCAGCAACAAGAGCAAAAGTCAGGGTCTGTCACAGTGGTTGTGTTTACATTTCTGTGACAGCAGCAGAAATGCAGAAAAAGTATATTGAGAATTTAGAGCAACATATGCTGCCTTAAAGATGACATCTTTTCAGCAAATGTCCATGTATGTTTCAACAAGACATTTCAAAACCATATGCTAAACACATTACTGGACTGGCCTGCCTGCAGTCCTGACCCATCCATTTTTTTGTATGTGTAAGCAATTAAGTAAACAATTTGTAATTTAATTAATTTACATAGATACACAGATAGTAATAGGAAAGCTTTCCTTACTATTTCAATGATAAGGACTGTATTTCAAACCATATACTAAGTACCAAATGCAACCCCAAATCATTCTTAGATTTCACATTCAAAAAAGTTGTGACTGTAAAGCATTTGCCGTTCCCTCTCAAAACACTTAAAATATGTTTTGGCACTGATTATACCAAGCAATGTTACAGGCGCTATTTCGCTGCAAATACATCTTAAGGTGTTAATGTTGTTAATGTTGTCGCATTTTTTATTTCAACAATCTCCATACATTCTCTATTGGGGCCACGTCAAGACTGCAGGAAGGCCAGTCCAGTACCCATGCCTTTGTAATGTGTGCAGCATGTGGTTTTGCTTTGTTTTGTTGAAAAATGCATGAACATCCCTGAAAATGATCATCTTGAAGGCAACATATTTTGCTTTAAAATCTCAATGTACTTTTCTGCATTAATGCTGCCATCGCAGAAATGTAAATTACCTTTGCCAAGGGCACTGACACAACCCCATACCACAACAGAGCCTGCCTTTTGGATGTTTTGGCCAATAACTTGATGTGTGGATGGTCCTGTCAATGCAGTCTGGGGGAACGGAGATCAAGGGTGTTCAGTTTAGGCTTACGCCCATATTCCTTTTATGGACGCTTATGCAAATCCCTTCCAATCCTTCTTTGAGGAACATTGGTTTTAAACATTTCAATAATTTTCTCACGCATGTTGACAAACTGTAAATCCTCTTCTCTTTTTTACTCCTCAAAGGCTCGACCTTTCATGGACACTGCTTTTGTACCAAGTCATGATAACAATCAACATTTTATGTCACCTGTACATCACTTTAAATCACCTGAAATCATAGCAGTTTAGTTTTTTTTTTTAACCGCATTACCCCTAAAATGTTTTTTTTACTTTCCCGCAGGAATGAATGTTCTTTGATTACATTATTACAATATAAATGTATTATACAAATGTATTAAGCCCCCCCGTGCTAATTTACAGTTTGCTATAGAAAAATATTGTAATAATAATAGTGCTCAGTGGTTGCTCTTTCATACTCAGGAGACTTAATGGTGTCTCCGCTCCAGCAGAGGTCCCCATTCCCAGAGTTCTTGATCACTGCATGATCACAGTCATGTTTAGCGATAAATAGTGCAGTTTAGAGGTAGTTCTTTGCAAAGTCTCGTCCTGTTTACAAGTTAGTTTCTGAGCGTTTCTATATCTTACTATAATTTACTCAGCCTCCTATCTTTGGCAGAGAGAAACCAAATCCCCCTAACTGTCCTCACCATACCGCTGGTACTCAAGGCGGTGGACTGGAGAACCCTGGGGAGCAACCCAGTGGTGGAGCAGACCTCCGAACTCACCATGCGCACTTGGCTATTACATGAGGAGCACATCCCCCTGCTGGTCATCTCGGCCCCACGACATGACATCATCCTGGGGTACCCATGGTTAGTCAGACACATGCCCACTATTTCCTGTGGTCAGAATGAGATCACCCAATGGGGTAACCAATGTTTTCAGACCTGTCTAACCTTACCCCTTTCAGCCACTCAGGTGGAGAGTCCCGACACCGAGAGGAGCAACAGGATGCCGGAGTGTTATGCCGACCTCAAGGAGGTATTTGTAACGGACTCCGCACGTGAGCTGCCTCCCCATTGGCCTAGCGACTGTGCTATTGTAGAATATATCCCTTGTCGCAGGTCAAGACTGCAGCATTAGAGAGCTACGTGGAGGCCCTGTCACTTGGGTACATTCGGCCCTCCACCTCTCTTGCAGCAGCGAGCTTCTTCTTCGTTAAGAAGAATGACAGGGGGCTAAGACCCTGCATTGACTACCGAGGACTCAACGCCGTGTCAGTAAAGTACAAGTACCCACTGCCCCTTGTGCCGGCTGCTCTGGAACAGCTGAGAGGGGCGACAGTGTTTACTAAGCTGGATTTACGCAGTGCTTATAATCTGATCAGGATCTCTGACGGCGACAAGTGGAAGACAGCCTTCATCACGACCCGAGGACGTTAGGAGTACACTGTGATGCTCTATGCTTCGGTGTACAGTGTATTGTGGATTACCTGGTTTCGATCTTGGACTGTTTTGTGACTATGACTAATAAATTTGCCCATTATTCCACCATCTGTGTTACAAATGGTGATTCTCATTTGTTTTATTTACGTATGAACTTTGTCACAGATGTTTCTAGTGAATATTGCTTAGGAGAAATAGATGTAGACAAAAGAAAATGCAGGATGTTGTGCATTTTCTTACAAGTAGAAACAAGTAGTCAGATTGCAGAAATGATTGGTAGGAAAAGTGTTGGTGTTAGTAATTTTGAACAATGAAAATATTAAATTTGAAGTACATTAAATTCGCTTTGACTTTTTAATTGCATTTGACACCAAGAGGTGGTTAAGCTCGTAATGCAGGTTTACTGACATACCATTGTCCAAAACACAATGTATGCTATTTTCTTTTGCAGGGGGTGTTATTAAAACAGTGTAACTATTCGCCTAGAGTACTCACTAGGTAAGCAGCTACAAAAATCAAGAAGGGGGGTACCATCTAGGAACTGACTAAATGCTATGGTGTTTAGTGATGTAGAGAGGTAAAGAAAAATGACCAATAGAACAATGATAAGGCAGAAAGGAACCGTGTCAACATTTATATCCAAACAATAATAACAAAGAAGAAAAATATTTATAAAATGCAATTGGTCATATAAAGGCAAACATTCAACCCAACAGAACACTCCCACTATACCAAAACATCCCCATGTTTTGCAGAGCGTTAAGTCCATCGATGCAATAATCCAATGTCTGTGTACTTCCATTTCGGTTTATAATACTGAAAGAACAAATAGCCTTGGTGCCCACCCGATAAATAGCAGCAAGGAAGAGAGGAACTTGGGAGTAGAGAAGAGTCTTACAAACTCCGCAATCTCAACGTCATCCCACCATAAGGCTGTAGTGTCAAGGATTATAAGAATCTCCTTCTGCATCAGAAGTAATAAGGGAGTCCCCCAAACACATTGTTAATATTTTACCATAGTACGAGCATTTCAAGCATTAGCAGCAAACATTAGCATTTCCATTAGCAGCAAACATTAGCATTTCAGCAGCAGCTTTAGCATTTTAGCAGCATTAGCATACAAAGAAAAGGAAAGCAAATACTCACAATGAGCCTGAAAACCACTAGGTTTCTCAAAAAGGAGATTCCAGAGGAGAGTCCACATGCCCAAAAGTAACTCAGCCACTTTCTATCTAGCTTCCTGTATTTATACACCTGGCCCCCCTATCGCCCCCTAGCAGATAGGAGGAGGAACAACCCAAAAAACATGAACTACTATAATACTACCTGATGCAGATAACCAGTTTGGTTACATACCCTGCCCCCCAAGAGTCGACCCGGCCTGACCATAGTACCGCTTAAGGTGCTCTACATGGACGGTGTCGACCTGAGAAGGATTACTAGAATAAGAAACCTGGTAGTTAACGGCATTGAGTTGCTTGACCACCTTAGCTGGACCTTTCCATTTTTCAGCTAGTTTGGCAGCAAACCCAGAATCGGCTCAAGACAAAGGGTGGGACCTCACCCAAACCAGATCATCTTCCCCAAATCCTTTCATCTTGCGGCGACAGTTGTAGTACCTGGCCTGTTTATTCTGTGCTTTCTGCACATTCGCCCGTACCTGCTGAAATAAGTCTTGCTGCCTTTGGATGACTTTGTAGCTGCCTGCTCTGGGTCAGGGGGTTGGCTCAAAAGTCTCTCCAGTGGGTCCG
Organism: Ancistrus triradiatus; assembly: GCA_025084515.1. Classification (NCBI taxonomy): domain Eukaryota; kingdom Metazoa; phylum Chordata; class Actinopteri; order Siluriformes; family Loricariidae; genus Ancistrus; species Ancistrus triradiatus. The sequence continues at coordinate 72,538 of JAJAGP010003119.1, forward strand.
TTGAGCTCCTCCCAATGCCACCTAGGCTGGGGTGAGCCAGTGCTCTCCTGCATGCAGTGTTAATAGCGAAACGGAACTCTGGGGAGCATTGGTCCACTGACGGGGTTTGTCCTGACGTTAGGCAGCAATCATGGTTTTGAGAGTACTGTTAATTCGCTCAGTCAGGTTGGTTGGGGGATAGGCAGTGGTGGAGTCTTGAAAACAAACCCCACTGTGACGGTGGTATGAGCAAGATGGGAAGGGAACTGGGCTCCTCGATCAGACACCAAATAGGCAGGTTGTCCCCAAGGGTAAAACACTTCGTTAATTAAAATACGAGACAAATCTGGGTGTTTTGGCCAACACGGAGGGAAAAACAACTTCAACCCATTTGCTACAGTAATCTACTATGACAAGAGGTGCTCATTTCTGTCGTGGGCTCTTGGGTAGAGGGGCCCATAGATCTACACCTAACATGTACCCAGGCTCCACGACCGGAGTGGACTGTAACAACCTGAAAAAGCTTGGGATCCTAGGGTTTGTACTTCTGGGCAAATCTCACATCCCGACAGTACGCCCACAATCCTTCGCATGGGGGCCAGTACGCTATCTCCACAACAGTCGTAAAAGTTTTCAGTTGCCCCAAATGGCCACTTAATGGATTGTCATGGGCATATTGAAGGAAAGCCTTCCGAAATTTGTTCGGGACCACCACTTGCCAAGTCTGGCCCTGATGTTGTTTGGGTATTGCCCTGAACAAAACATCATTCTTAAAAACAAAGCGGACCCGATCGTCCCTTGCTTTTGTGTTCTTGGCCTCTTCTCGCAGTGGCTGGAGGGTATCATCTACCTCCTGCTCCCTGGTAATTTCTGCCCAATCTACTGGCAAATCTTTCATCACTGATCTGACTGCCTGGTAAGTGGCCAGCATACCCTCCGCTTCACTGGTGTGGATGCGTGAGAGAGTGTCTGGCACAATGTTACACTTTCCTTTGCGATAACAGACAGAGAAGTCGAAGCCTTGCAACCGTATGGCCCACCGGGTCAACCTTGAAGATGGTCTAGGATGGTTAAAAACCCATGTGAGCGCTGCATGGTCTGTGACTACTTGGAAGTGTCGTCCCTCTAGGTACACCCTCCACTTCTCGACAGCCCATACTACAGCCAGGCACTCCTTCTCGGATGTCTCCGCTCCTCGTAGGAGTCTTGAAGCATAAGCAATGACATGCTCTTGTTCATTGATTTCTTGAGAGAGTACAGCACCGAGTCCCTCCTCACTGGCATCAGTTTATAGTTGGAATGGTTTACTGAAGTCCGGAGGAATTAAGACTGGTGCGCTGACCAATGCCTGTTTGATGTTCTTGAAAGCTTTTGTACATTCCTCAGTCCAGGCCCAGGTAGCGTTCTTCTTCTTCAGGGCATTCAGAGTGGCAGCTCTTTCAGCAAAGTGGGGAATAAACCGGTGGTACCACCCAGCCATCCCCAAAAATCTCTGCACCTCCTTGACAGACTGAGGTTGAGGAAAGTCCTGCACTGCCTTCACCTTGTCAAGGTCTGTGCTAATGCCTTCCCTAGAGATCCTGTGACCTAGAAACGTGAGGGATGTTTGTAGCAAGTTGCACTTTTTCAGGTTCAGTGTTAGTCCTGCTTGATGGAGACGCTCGAATATATCTTGGAGATGACAGAAATGTTGGTGAACAGAGGGAGAATAGACAACGATGTCGTCTATATAAACAAAACATGACTTCCCCTTCAGGTCCCTTAAAACTGTTTCCATCAAGCGTTGAAATGTCGCGGCGGCATTCTTCAGGCCAAAAGGAAGGACCAGAAATTCATATAATCCCTCACATGTGACAAATGAAGACTTTTGGATACTGTCCCTCTCCAGAGCAACCTGCCAGTATCCACTCCTCAAGTCGAGGGTGCTGAAAATAGTCGCTCCATGAAGGGACTCCAGGATTTCCTGTACCTGTGGCATTGGGTAACCATCAAGGTGGGTTTTGGTGTTCAATCTATGATAGTCCACACAAATCCTCGTGCCCCCACCCTTTTTTGGAACTAAAACCACAGGAGCAGCCCATGGGGATGTAGATGGCCTGATTATACCTTTCTTGATCATGTCCTCTATTTCCCTTTTGATGAAATGTTGCTTTTCTATAGAAACTCGGTAGGGCCTTTGTCGGACAGGGAGTTCATCAGTGGTAGTGATACGGTGGAGAACCTTGGTTGTTCGTCCCACCTTGGTGGAACACACAGATGACCATTGGTGTAACAACTTCCCCAGCTGCTGCTTGTGATGATCTGAAGCATCAGCCTTGTCTACCAAACTTTCTACCTGTCGTTGTAGCTCTGTATCAAGGGCTACTATGACTGTCTGGGCAATGTAAAGATGTATGTTGGCTGCAGTTAGTTGTTCATTTGTGATGGTGTTAGTTGCGGCGTAGAATTGGGCCTTGAACCCTCCAGGCAGGCAATAAGTGACATCCTGGAAATCTATGTTGAGGCCAAATGAGTGGAGGAAATCTAGTCCAACAATGAGTGGAAATGCTAAATCCCCATGTCCCATGATGTAAAACGGGTGGTGTCTGCGATGGGTATATAGTTGACAGTCCAACTCAACTCAACCTCTGGCCACTCTGGCCTGTCCGTCAGCCAGGAGAAAACATTGCTCTTCGCATGGCATCCAAACTTCCTTCTTCCCCTTCAGTGCTTCCCACAGAAACTCCTGCATCATAGAATAGGTACTGCCGGTATCCACCAAGGCTGTAACCTCACGCCCTCTAACAAATAGTGGCAATATCAGCATTCCAACCGGTGCTGGCACAGGCTGGAACACACTGCTGTGTGCGGGGTTCTGAGTTGAGCCTTTCCGGCTGGGCTTAGAGGTCTGCTGTCTGTTCACCACAGCATCCTGCTGTACTTGGCTCCAGTAACTCTTCGCAGCGGACAGGTCCCTCTCCACCAATGTTCCAACTCTCACCAGTTCCTCCACTGTCTTGACTGTCCCCCTCGCTAGACTTGCTAACCGAGGATTGCAGTTCCTCAAAATAGCCTGGAGTAGATCCCTCTCGGTCATATCCTCTCTCCATTTTAGGCATAGAGCACGGTACTGAAAAGCGAAGTCTCTGATACTTTCCTGGGGTCCTTGTCTTCGGTCCCTCAGCCGACGTTCAGCCTCACGCTTCATAGTCCTCTGAAAAGACGTTGTAGCTCCCAGCCTTGATTTTGCCCGTTGACTTTTTTATCTTTTCTCGTATTGCCCATCTTGTCTTTCCCTTTGGCCTCCTTTCCCTCCGTCCCTTCTTCAATTTTGCTTTCTCCCACCTCCCCCTCTTATCTTCTTCTAGGGAGCCCCACCTTGTCTATCCACCTCTCCCTTCCCCCTCTTTCTCCCTTATCGCTTTCTTTCTTCTTTCTCTGCCCCACTTCCCATTTTTTCTTTTTCTTATTTTTCTGACTTTCCTCTTCTCTTGTAGGAGAGGAGATAAAGACAGCTTTGAACTGTGCCCAAGTCCTGACCGCTTTCTTCTCTGCCTTCCACCAATCTTTAGCTGTACCTGACAGAACAGAAGTGAGGGCAGCCAATACCTCCATGTTGCTCAGAGGTCGGATAGCCAGAAACTCCTCACACTTCTCAACAAATTCCAATGGATCTTGCTCTTCACTGATGCCTCCATATCTGGGGAACTCCAGCTTAATGCACGGACTCATTGGTGCAACAGCTGAGCTGTCGCTGGTGGGGCTTGGTTGGGTCTGCTGGCGTCCTTCTGGGATGCCTGCCACGATGCGGGCTGATGGTCAGGGAGTAGAGGCTAAGGGGATTAGAGTCTGAAACCTTTTCTCCAGCTGCTTGTCTCTACGGGTAAAACATTCCAGCACCGTCTTTCCCAGTTCTTGTACCTCTAGGTCTATCACCTTCTTTAGTTTCTCATTTTGCTGCTGCAAATGGTAGGAGAATCTCTGTTCTATGGCTCGGTCATTCTGTTCCAGTTCAGCTTTCATAGCCCTGAGTGCCTCTCTCAGTGCCACGGTGTCACCTGAGCAGCTGTGTAGCTCCTGCAACTTGTTTTCCAGACTGTATATTCTCTCCTCCATAACCTGAAGACGTTCTGTCAGGCTGGATGAAATTGAAGTGGAGGCGGAGGTGGAGGTGGCCATTTGAGTGCTTCCTCCTGGCCAACTGAACTATGATCCTCTTCCTCCTCATCTGATCCAATCTACAGGTGGCTCAAGGTGTCAATGATCATACTGACTTCATCCCTTCGGGTGACGAAAGGTTCAGTTGTGTAATCTAGTGGGGGTGAGGTCTCAGCCCCCGTCTCCAACAGCTTGTTTGCCATAGCACACCTGACACTGACAGACACAGTTAGTGACAATAGCAAATCAACCAGAAATGGTCCCTGTGCAGGCGCCACTTTGTAACCATTTGCCTAGAGAACTCACTAGGTAAGCAGCTACAAAAATCAAGAAGGGGGGTACCATCTGGGAACTGAATAAATGCTATGGTGTTTAGAGATGTAGAGAGGTAAGACAAAGAAAAATTACTAATAGAACAATGATGAGGCAGAAAGGAACCGTATCAACATTTATATCCAAACAATAATAACAAAGAAGAAAAATATTTAGAAAATGCAATAGATCATCATAAAGGAAAACATTCAACAAACAGACACTCCCCACTATACCAAACATTCCCCATGTTTGCAGAGAGTTAATGTCCATAGATGTCAATAATCCAATGTACTGTGTACTTCCATTCGGTATAAGACTGAAAGAACAAAACTTGGTCCCACCCGAATAAATAGCAGCAAAGAGGAAGAGATGGACCTTGGGATGTAGAGAAGAGTCTTACAAACTCCGCAAGCTCAAACGTCCTCCACCTAAAGGCTGTAGTGGTTCAAGTATTAAGAATCTCTTCTGCATAGAATGTAAAAAAGGGAGTCCAAAACACATTTTTAATATTTTACCATAGTACGAGCATTTCAGCATTAGCAGCAAACATTAGCATTTTAGCAGCAAACATTAGCATCAGCAGCAAACATTAGCATTTCAAAGAAAAGGAAAGCAAATACTCACAATGAGCCTGAAAACCACTAGTTTTCTCAAAAAGGAGATTCCAGGGGAGAGTCCACATGCCTGAAAGTAACTCTCAGCCACTTCTATCTAGCTTCCTGTATTTATACACCTAGTCCCCCTATCGCCCCCTAGCAGATAGGAGGAGGAAGAACCCAAAAACATGAACTACAGATAACCAGTTTGGTTACAACAGTAAAATTTTAGTCAAGCTAAAGGGCTTTTGAGCTTTGTTAAAACAGAAATGAGCAGAATGCTGGCCTTTATGTACAAATGAATAGTTAACTTAATTGCACTCTCTTAACTGAGACTGCTGCAACCAGTACTTCTAAAACAGGTGCAACTAAGCTGCTAAGTTTGTGTTGCATCATAGCGTTGGGATCCACGGTCTGACTTTGTTTTCTTTTTCCATGGCCGCTGGACTACATCGCCCACAAACCAAAATAATTTCTATACATGCATATGATAAGCATATTACATCTGATTTCGGGTGAAGTTTTTAAAGGAAAGGTTTGCAAAACAAAATCAAATCAACTAATTATAACAGTATAATTAAAAAAAGCGTGTGTAGGCATCCCAGCTCGCAGTGCCTCTATTTATTTATTAGTTTATTTAATGTCACAAGAACATCAATGGCTGTTTGACAGGAGCAAGGTTACATCAATACTAGTCAGTCACATTCACACTGGGCCCACTGAGACTAACCAAGTAATCCAGGGGCAATTCTAGGATCAGAGATTTAGGGTCACACCCCTTGAGACCTATGAGATCATCAATGGAACAGTGAATTCTGAATTATACCATCAAATTCTAAAGCAAAACATCAGGACATATGCATGTAAACTGAATCTCAAGACAAGTTTGGTCAGGCAGCAAGAATAAAGTTATTGTTTTGTATTGGCCAGTTCCATCTCCTGACCTTAATCTAGCAGAAATGTTGTGGAGGGACCTTTAGCGAGCAGTTCATGTGAGGAAACCGACTAACATCCCAGAGCTGAAGCTGTTCTGTATGGAACCATGGGCTAAAATTCCTCCATGCTGATTTGCAGGACTGATCAAGAGCTAGCAGGGATGTTTTGTTGCAGTTGTTGCTGCACAAGGGGTTCAAACCTGATACTGTTCACATAGGTTTGTTTACACTAACAAGTATGTAATATCATAATATCATTTTCTTAAATAAATAAATTACCAAGTAAACAATTTTTGTCTCATTCACTTAATTGGGTTCTGTTTATCTACTTTTAGGAAAATCTGATTATGTTTTATGTCAAATTTATGCAGAAATATAGAAAATTTTAAATTATAAACTTCTAAGCACCACTGCACGTATTATTGTAATTTATTTACATCCATTTTCTAAATAATGTTTGTAGAGGTGTTCAGCAATATACATTTAAATTTCAGTATATTCCTTAGTTCTATCTTAAAGGGTAAAGTCTTTGAAATGTAATGACCATCACATGATCCTGTGTAGTGCCCACTTGGACCCTCTGAGCACACTCTGTTCACTCATCATGTGACTGTTTAAAAAAGAATGACACAAACGATCAACTGTCATGCCCACTACCAGCACAGCTCCTACCGCACGCCGTCTACCTCGATCGTCCTCTCCTGCCTACTGATCACAAGCACCTGTTCCCATTTTTACATCTCGCTCTCCTCCTATTTAAACACCCATCCGTTCCCCTTTTAGTTGCTATACAACAAGGTTTCCTACCTGGTCACGTAGCTCCGTTCCCCTTCGTCTCAGTTGTGCTCTCTGCAATCAATAAAAGCCTCTCCGTGAATTCCACCTGCCTGCATTTGTCTCCTACTTCCCGCCGGCGTTACAGTTTGTATAGCCACTATGGAGACAGCGGCTAGTGGAACCGGCCTCACCCCTACTCCAGCGGAACAGCTTGCTGAGCTCCGCGCCCAGCTCCAGGAGGTGCCTCAGGCTGTCTCGCTTCTCGCCGACAACCAGCGCTCGCTCAACTCACTGGTCCCCTCTGTTAGCGAGCTCACCCAACGCGTGTCACAGCTAACGTCGTCCCCCGCCACTGCGGAGTTCCCTGCCTTGGTTCCGCTTCCCCCCAGCCCTCCGCGGGCCCCGCACTCGGCCTACAAGATCGCTCTACCGGACAAGTAGTGCGACTTATACTTCACCCACTCACCACCAGAGTCTGACGCGGCCCGCATTGCCTTAGTAGTCTCCCTCCTCAAAGGTCGTGCCCTGGAATGGGCCACCGCCATCTGGTCTCAGCAGGGAGATGAAGCCAGGGATTACAGCCGCTTCTTGACCGCCTTCCGCTTCATGTTCCAGCATCCTCGCGAGGGGTAATCCAGCGGTGACTTACTGCTCACTCTGCGCCAGGGTTGCCGCTCAGCTGCTGACTACGCCCTCCAGTTCCGCACCTTGGCAGCACAGAGTGGATGGAATTCACCCGCTCTTCTCTCTGCATTCCATCAGGGTCTGCGTCCCGATCTCAGAAGGGAACTGGCTGGGCGTGACCTCAACCTCTTTCTGGAGGAACTCATCACACTTACCATCCGTCTGGACCAACTCCTCGTCCCTCGGCCTAGCACCGCTCCTCGGCCTACACTGCCTCTTGTCGTCCGCGATCCCTCGCCTCCTGCCAAGCCTGGTCACCAGCGCCACTCATCAGGAGACCCTCACTCTGCTCCCAGTGAACTCCCTGGCTTATCACATCATCCTGGGGCTCCCCTGGCTTCGCCGCCACGACCCCCTCATCTCCTGGTCCGCCCGGGAGCTCATTCGCTGGTCCCCTTGGTGTCAAGACCATTGCTTACTCCGCCCAGCCCTCCAGGTCAACTCTCTCCCGCTCTCCGCCTCTCCCTCTCAACGTGCCCGATGATTACCAGGACCTGGCGCCTGTCTTCGGAGCTGGCGCACCGCCCTGCCTCCCTCCTCACCGCTCATACGACTGTGCCATTGACCTCGTGCCTGACGCGCCCCTACCCAAAACCTGCCTGTACCCTCTCTCGCTGGCCGAGGAGAAGGCCATGACCGACTACATCACTGAGTACCTGGATCTCGGTTTCATCCATCCATCCATCCACCTCGCCCGTTTCAGCGGGCTTCTTCTTCGTGCCCAAATGGGACTCGGGGCTGCGGCCATGCATTGACTACCGGGAACTCAACCGCATCACCCGCAGGTACACCTATCCGCTCCCACTAGTCCCCTCGGCCCTCGAGCAACTCCGCACAGCACGCTGGTACACTAAACTGGACCTCAGGAATGCCTACAACCTGGTCCGCGTAAGGGAGGGTGACGAGTGGAAGACCCCGTTCAGCACCAGCTTGGGTCACTACGAGTACCTGGTGATACCCTTCAGCTTGGCCAATGCCCCCTTGGTCTTCCAGGCCTTCATTAACGACATGCTCCGGGACGTGCTCGGCCCGTTTGTTATCGTGTACCTGGATGATATCCTGGTTTACTCACCGGACTTCACCACTCACGTCTCCCACGTCCGCCAGGTCCTGAAGAGGCTGCACTTCCACCATCTCCGAGTGAAAGCAGAAAAATGCGAGTTCCACAGTCAGTCAGTACACTATCTCGGCTACATAATATGTCCCTCCGGCATAGCGATGGACAACTCCAAGGTTTCTGCCATCCTCACCTGGCCCACACCTAAGTCCATCAAAGAGCTGCAGCGCTTCCTCGGATTCGCAAATTTCTACCGTTGCTTCATCAGGGATTTCAGCCGCACGGTGTCGCCCCTCACCACGCTTCTGCGGGGCAACCCCCGTTTCCTCCGCTGGTCCCCGGAATCCGAGCAGGCCTTCTCTGCTCTCAAATCCACCTTCACCCGCGCTCCTGTTTTGGGCCACCCCGACCCGGATCGCCTTTTCATCCTGGAAGTTGACGCGTCCTCGACGCGAAGTCGACGCATGTGGGGGCTGTACTCTCGCAACGCTTGGGCGAACCCCCTAAGCTGCATCCCATCGCCTTTTTCTCCCACAAGCTCACTCCCACCGAGCGTAACTATGACGTGGGAGACTGCGAACTGCTGGCCATCAAATTGGCCCTCGAAGAGTGGAGACATTGGCTCGAGGGCTCCAAACATCCCTTTTCCATCCTCACCGATCATAAAAACCTGGAGTACCTGCGCTCAGCCAAACGCCTCAACGCCCATCAAGCCTGCTGGTCGCTCTTCTTCTCTCGTTTCACCTTCTCCATCACCTATCAACCGGGCACAAAAAACACCAAGATGGACGCGCTGTCTCGCAGCCTTGATCCCGACTCAGCCACCCCGGAGGCACCTGCACCCATCCTCCCGGCCTCATGTGTCGTTGGCGCCATCTACTGGGACTTCGAGCGAGAACTGGATGACAGGCTTTCCCAGACACGCACCCCATTCGAGTGCCCATCGGACAAGAAGTTCGTCCCCTCCGACCTCCGCGACCGTCTCCTCGTCTGGGCACATGTCTCCCCTTGCTCTGGCCACCCCGGGGAGACCTGCACCCACCAACTTCTGGCCGTGCGCTATTGGTGGAGGAATATGCGCCGAGACGTACATCGGTTCGTGGCTTTCTGCAGCATGTGCGCCCAATGCAAGACTCCTTGCGCCCATCCTTCTGGTCTGCTCCATCCCTTGCCAGTTCCGCAACGGCCCTGGTCTCACATCGCCGTCGACTTCATCACGGACCTCCCTTCCTCTCGTGGATTCACCACCATCCTCTCTGTCATCGACCGCTTCTCCCGTACCGTGCGCTTCATTCCTCTGAGCAAGATCCCCTCCGCGCTACAAATGGCCGAGTGTCTCTTCGAGCACGTCTTCTGCATCTTTGGCATCCTCAAGGACATCCTCTTGGACCGGGGTCCGCAATTCACCTCCGTGGTGTGGCGCACATTCGTCTCTCCTCGGGTTACCACCCACAGTCAAATGGACTGTGCGAATGCTCGAACCAAGAGCTGAAGAAATTCCTGTGGTGCTACTGCCTCCACAACCCGCTGGACTGGAGCCAGTTTTTCCTTGGGCCGAAATAGCCCAAAACTCCCTCCGGCACTCCTCCACTGGCCTCACGCCGTTCCAGTGCGTCCTGGGCTTCCAACCCCCCTTTGTCCCGTGGGATTCCACACCCTCGGACGCGCCGGCCGTCGATGACTGGTTCCGCCGCAGCAAAGACATCTGGTGCCAAGTCCACCTGAGGATCGGCAGGGCGATCCACCGCTACAAGAGGCATGCTGACCGGCACCGGCATCCCGCCCCCGCCTACCATCCGGGAGATCAAGTCTGGCTGTTGATCTGGGATCTTCGCAACATCCAGGGGAGTACCCCATTTACTCCACATTTTTTGGGTCCCTTTAAAATACTCCAACGATTAAACGAAGTCACCTATCACTTGCAACTGCCTCCTCACTTACGCATTTCTCCATCCTTTCATGTCTCGCTCCTCAAGCCCTGGGCCCCCGGACCGCTGGCCGGGTCCTCTCCCTCGGACCAACCTCCACCCACTGGCCTGGTGGAGGCTCCTTCGTACATGTTCCATCGCCTCCTGGACTCCCGCCGGCAGGGCTCGCACATCCAATACCTGGTTGAGTGGGAGGGCTACGGCCCAGAAAAGCACAGCTGGGTGGATGCCAAGGACGTCCTGGATCCCCTCCTCGTCCAGGAATTCCATGCCGCCTGTCCTGACTGCCCGGCCCCAAGGCCATGCGGCCGCCCACGCAAGACCTCCTGGCCTCCGGCGCCCACCGCGCCCCCGCCTGCACGAGCCCTTCGAGGGGGGGTACTGTCCTATTTAAACACCCATCCGTTCCCCTTTTAGTTGCTATACAACAAGGTTTCCTACCTGGTCACGTAGCTCCGTTCCCCTTCGTCTCAGTTGTGCTCTCTGCAATCAATAAAAACCTCTCCGTGAATTCCACCTTCCTGCATTTGTCTCCTACTTCCCGCCGGCGTTACATCAACAAGTTACGAGACAAAGTTATTGAATTTTAATTGAAAAAAGCAGCAATATTTCAAAAATAATATGAGCTTTTCAAGAATGTGAAATATTGAAAATATATAAAAAAGCTAAAAAAAAAAGACACCAACAGTGGTGCTTGAAACCCTTTAGAATTTTCTATATTTCTGCATAAATATGACCTAAAACATCATCAGACTTTCACACAAGTCCTAAAAAACAGACAAACTAATTTAATAAATGAGACAAATAATATACCTGGTGATTTATTTACTGAGGAAAATGAACTGTTAGTGGCAAAATGAATGTGTGAATGAATGAATGTGAAACATTGTTTGTTTCAGGTGTGACCACCTTGTGCAGCAATCAAGTCAAGTCAAGTCAGATTTATTTATATAGCGCTTTTTACAATGGAGCATTGTCTCAAAGCAACTTTACAGGTTTAGATTATCTCCTAATAACTACGTCCAATCTCAAATTGAGCAAGCCTAGGGCGACAGTGGCAA